>PVKZ01000089.1:0-115826 GCA_004027375.1 Macroglossus sobrinus | reverse complement strand
TTGATTCAACATTGAGGATTCTCAAAATTACATTCATTATATCAAGAGTATTCAACACATGATCACCCCCAAGAATGTAGAAAGGCATTTCAGGGTGCTAATTTTTGATGTAACTAATTAAAAATCAGCTTCATCTCCTTTCTACTTGATCTTTTTCTTCATATAGTGGGAGCTAACAGAGGACAAAGCTTTCCTCAATCACTTGCAAAATTGAGGACAAATATTGCTTAGAGTTGATGTGAAAGGGTCTAGATCCTAAACTGAAGGAGGGGAGCACATTGTTCTTTGGGAATGGACAAGTTTACACACCCAGTGAGAGAAACGTTTTCATGGAAAGTGAGGCATTCATTTAGATCACTGCTTCCGCCCTGCTAGAAGCCAGCTCTGTGCTTGGAAAAGCAGCCTCATCTGCTCAGCACCTGCACAAGGACTTGTCTCTCATAGACTAGTTTACTCGCCTTGATCAGGGCAGGAGCAAGCAGGCTCAGGACTTCAGTGTTACCTCACTTTGAGGAAATGTCACTGTACCTATGACAAAAACAAGAGACTCTAGGGCAGCATGTCCTTCTCCCCCAAAAGAATTTTTTGTTATGCCCTTGACACCACCTCTCTTGGCTACATTCCCCCTGTCGTCTCATAGGGGATAGGAGAGGAGGAGTTCTCACCCAAACCACGTGACTGACATTCTCTGCCTGGTCCCTTTATCCTTCCCCATGCTAGCCCTCCCCCACTCAGAAGAACACCAAGCTGCTGAAGAGCCTTGCTATTTTTACCTCTTTGTGAGGGGATCTCAGGTTACAGATTATATACCAATGAGGTAAGTTACAGGTACGCACACTCATGTTTCTAATTTAGCTTGGCACTAGTTTCAAACATTAAACAGTCTCGCCCGGCTCTCCCTGTTTCCACTCTCCTCCCATCTTTGACGTTTCATTCCATCCTGATTCTGAGGGTTGCTTTTCTTTCCTGCTGGATCACCCAACTTTCAGGCTTCTTAGAATGCTGAATCAAGGAAAGTTAAGTTTCACATAAGATAAAGTTATACACTTATTCCTTATGAACTCTCACGTAGCAGTGAGATTTAAGCACTCATTTTCACGATAAGTGAATATTTGTAAGCTAATTTAGATGTTTTCAATTGCCTTTACACATACAGTCACAGTTAAGCCTTGCAACAGCCCAGAGAATTTAGGATTCTTGTAATTATCTGTACTCTGATGAGAAAATTAGGACTCAGAGAAGTGACGAGTTGACTAAGTTCACATTCAAGATGAAGTACCAAAGTGATAGATGGATATGAAAGAAGCTTATGATTGGAGGTACTCTCCTAAAAACAGCAGTCTGGACAAGTAGGATACTTCTTCCTTTCTTCCTTTTCCTTTGCCTCAGATTGGTGTTTAAGTTGAAATGATTCTCCTGGAAACCACCTGGGTTACAAGCACACTGTTTTATTCTGTATTCAGTCATAAATTTGAAACTTTGGTGTGCATTTAATTAGAATACAGATGTTAGGAATGAGGGCATACAAAAACTAGATTAAAATAAATAGAGATTATTAAGAATCAGAACCCAGGTTCCCACACATTTTTGTTTCTTAAAAACATGCCCATATACTCAATTAGTGCTTAAACAATATTACTGTGTTAGCTTTAGCACATTGTGGGAACTTCAAAATATTGATATGGCATTGTGTCTATCTTTAAAGAGTTTATAATAGAAAAAATAATATGTAATATTTTTAAAATAAAGCAAAGCCATTTTCAGTCAGATTTTTGCTGTGCACTTGGCAATTCAGAAAAATTCCTAGAGAGGAGAAACAGTATCATTCGAGTATTTGAAGTGTGGCATCATATTTTAAAAGATGCTGTGGCCTGTCTCTGTAGATATGTCCCTCAGCATACACACTTGTTATATATTTTCATATATATGTACACCCAGTGTGGTGTTTATTCTCTAAGCCTCTCATAGTGACTATTTTTGTGTTCTTAGACTATAAGATTGTGAGCTACTTGAAGGCAAAAATGCTACCTCTTATTATTCATTCATTAATTTTTTTTGGTATTCCCATAACATGCATGATATACAGCACATGGCATAGCAGAAAGAGCATGAAATTTATACATGACTTAGACAAGCTTTTTACTTCCATTGAGCCTTCATTTTCTCATCTGTAAAATGGGGGTAATAATATAAATCTATAAAGAGTTGTTGAGAACATTACATGAGGTGATTCCTATGAAGAAGTTAGAATGGTGTCCCACAGATAATGTTCAATAAACTCTGGCATATATGGTTAATATTTTATATAATAAGTATGCTTATTATATCCCTCCATGTCAATTTACAATTGTTTGCTTACCTGAGTAACTCCCAAATAGCCTCATTCCTCTTCACATTGCTTCTGACACTCAAGCACTGAGTAAATTGTTTTCAAATGAATGAAACAAAGATATAATAATAATGAAAGAGTTATAATGATATCTGTCATTGATGACTTTCCTTTCTGATACAGGGCAGGGTGGTACCTGGGGGAAATGATTGTGAACTGTGAGAGTGGCTGAAAATTTGATCAATTACTTCACAGAGAACCAAAATAAAGACAGTTGAAATGGAGAAACCAGGACTAAAAAGATATTGAATTTCACATGATTTTATACCAGCTCTCTCTTTCTGAATTATATGAAGCTTGGAAGGAATTTTTAGACATAAATAACTTTAATTTGTATTCCACTTATGCTCTGTTTTAGCATGGAATAATTTTTCATGACTATCTCATCTAGAATGATTCATTTATTTCTTGTAAAGAGAAGCAATGGGTGGGGCTCATATTCATTCACTCATTCATTATTTTTTCCCTTATAATACAAAAATGAAATAGTTTCAGAATTAGAGGATTTTAAAATTGATATTGTCTGATTTAATGCATTTTCCAAATGTGCATTTTCTTAGCTTTTTTGGAGGCATATTTTATGTACAACAGCCCATTTTAAATGCATCATTTGATGATATTGGTAATTGTATATGGTTATGCAACAATCAAGTAACTTTCATTACCTCGGAATGTTCTCTCTTGCCCTCTTTGTGGTCAATTATTTCCCTCAACTTCAGGCAACCACTGATCAGTAGTTTGTCACCTTCATGTGTGGCTTCTTTCACTTCATGTAATGCTTTTGTGATCCATCCATCCTGGCGTGTACCTGTAGTGTGTTCCTTTTTATTGCTGAATATAAATATACTATTCCATGATATGAATATGTCATGATTTTTTTTCCTATCTACCAGTTGAATGACATCTGTGCTTTTTTCTGGTTTTTATGAGTGTTCATTTGTCTTGAATAAATATCTATAATGGAAGGGTGGGTGGGTGGGTACTGGGTCATAAAGTAAGTTTATATTTAACTTTATAAGATACTGCCAAACTGTTCTCCAAAGTAACTGTATACTGTGTATGTAAGGTATGAGAGTACTAGTTGCTCTATATCTTCACCAACACTTGGAATTGCCTTTTCAGTTTTTCTACTTCCAGTGATAGTGTAGAGGATATAGTGGTATTTCACTGTGGTTTGAATTTATGTTTCTCTAATGCCTGGTGATGTTAAGTATTTTTTCATGTGTTTTATAGCTATACATTTATCTTTTATAAAAGGTCTGTTCAAATCTTTTACCCATTCAAACAAATGTTTAGGGTTGTCTTGTTATTGAGTTGCAAGTAGTAAGCATTCTCTGTACATTATTGATAAAATGTTTTGTCATATATGTTTTGCAAATATTTTATCCCAGTTTTTATCTTGCCTTTAGTTTTCTTCTTTTTCTTGGATTTAATTTTTAATTTTTAAAGTATAGTTGACATACAATACTGTGTTTGTTTCTGGTATACAACATAGTGATTAGACAAATACAAAACTTACAAAGTGATCATTCCAATAAGTTTAGTACACACCTGACACCATACATAGTTATTACAATATATTGACTATATTCCCTATGCTGTACTTTACATACCCATGATTATTTTGTATTTGCCAATTTGTACCTCTTAATCCCTTCACATTTTTCACTCAGCCCCACAACTCCTCTCCTATCTGGCAATTATCTGTTCTCTGTATCAGTATCTATGAGTGTTTCTGTTTCATTTATTCATGTATTTTGTTATTTAGATTCCATATGTAGGTGAGATCACATACTATTTGTTTTTCTCTGACTTATTTTACCTAGCACAATACCCTCTAAGTTCATCCATCTTGTTGCAAATGACAAAATTTTACTCTTTTTCTTTTCTTTTTTTTACCCATTTGTTTATCAGTGGACAGTTAGATTGCATCTGTATCTTGGCTATTGTAAATAATGCTGCAGTGAATGTAGAGATGCATATGTCTTCTGAAATAACTGTTTTTAATTAGGTTTCTTTCTATAAATATTCCGAAGTGGAATTGCTGGGTCTTTGTCTCTTATTATAGTAATTTTGCAGTTTATTTGTTGGATATAAATATTGCTACCTCATCTTTTTTGGTTTCTATTTGCATGAAATACTTTTTCCATCTTTTTACTTTCAGTTTGTGCATTTTTTTGATCTGAAGTGGGTCTCTTGTAGGCATCATATGTATGCATCTTGATTTCTTATCCATTCAGCTACCTATGTCTTTTGATTGGAGTGTTTAATCATTTACATTTAAAGTAATTCTTAATGGGCATGTAGTTATTGCTATTTTATTATTTATATTTTTGATTTTTTTTCCTACTTAAAGAAGTTCTTTTAACATTTCTTATAATATTGGTGGTGATGAATGCCTTTAGCTCTTTTTTTTTTTTTTGGTCTGGGAAGCTCTTTATCTGTCCTTTGATTCTAAATAATAGCTTTGCTGGTTAGAGTAATCTTGGTTGTAGGTCCTTGCTTTGCATAATTTTGAATAGTTCCTAACAAGCCTTACTGGCCTGTAAAGTTTCTATTAAGAAATCAGCTGACAGTCTTATGGGAGCTCCCTTGTATGTAACTAACTACTTTTCTTTTGCTGCTTTTGAAATTTTTCTCTTTGTCTTTAATCTTAGACATGTTAATTATGGTGTGTCTTGATGTGGGCCTCTGAGTTCATCCTGTTTGGGACTCTCTGTGCTTCTTAGACTTGTATGCCTATTTCCTTCACCAGGTTAGGAAAATTTTCTGTCTTATTATCTCAAATAGGTTTTCAATTCCTTGTTTTTTCTCTTCTGGTACCTCTATGATAAGATCATTGGTACATTTGATGTTTTCTCAGATACCCCCTTAAACTATCTTCATTTTTTGGATTCTTTTCTCTTGTTATTGTTCTGGTTGGGTGTTTTCCACTACCTTGTCTTTCAAATTACTGATTCAGTTCTCTGCTTCAGTTACTTTACTGTGAATACCCTCTAATGTGTTCTTTATTTCAGTTATTGTATTCTTTATTTCTGACTGGTTCTTTTTTATGTTTTCTATCTCTTTTTAAAATTCTCATTAAATTCACTTACTCTTCCTCTAAGTTTATTAAATATCCTTATAACTAGTGTTGTGAACTCTGCGTCTAGTAGATTGCTTGTCTCCATTTTTAGTTTTTTTTTTCCCCTGGAGTATTCTTCTGTTCTTTGTCACCTCGTTTTGGCTTACTCCCTGTGTTTGTTTCTATGTATTAGGTAGAGCTGCTATGATTTCAAGTTTTGGTAGAGTGGCCTTACATAGTAGGTGTCCTGTGGGTCCAAGTAATATAGTCTCCCTGCTCACCTGAACTAGGTGCTCTAGGTGTGTCCCTTGTGTTGGTTGTGTTTGCCCTCCTGTTGTAGTTGATCCTTGACTGCTATTGATATGTCAGTGAATTAATGGGAGAGATTGACCCTTAGGCTGATTGGCTTTGAGGCATGGCTGTTACTACTACAGAGAAGGAGCTGTTTACAGGGTCTGACTCTCTGCAGCAAGATTTGCTTTAGCAGGCCTTTGGTGCCTGCTGAGTCTGTTCTTTGAGTGTGTCATTTGTAAAGGTGGTTTGGTTGTGCTCAGGTGTGGTCTGAAGCTGGCTACCAAGTGTGTTGGTTCTCAGGCCTCTTGGGAGAGGCTCTGGTGAAGGGAATGATCAGCCCCTGCCTGTACCCAGCCCACGGCCACTTGGTATGAGCTACAAAATTATTTGCAGATGTTTGCCACTTGTGCTGGGCTTAGAGGAGCCTAGTAGGGGCTAAACTGCAAACCAAGGCCAGCTGCCACTAGTTCCATGTTTGTCGTTGTTTTACAAAAGGTACAGCACCAAGGCCAGACACTATTTGGGGGGAGTCTATAAAATGTTGAGGGATTTGGGGAAAGTCTGTAGTGAGAGACGAGACAGATTGTATGGAAAAGCTGCTGGATGCAACTTGCATGGGTCCAGAAGTTGGGTGGGGCAGGATCACTAGGAATCACTAGGGCAGAGTGACCAATATTTGCTGGGTTGATGAGGACTCAGACTTGGTGCTTGCCTGAACCTGCAGGCTATGTAGGGAGAGGACTCAACAAAGTAACAATGGTGTCTGCGAGCACTTTTGTCTAAAAGCAAGCTGCCCCTGCAGCTCTCAACTTGAAGCCAGACAATTCAGTTCTTCCCTGTCTATCCCTGGTGCTTTTTGAACTGCTGCTCCAGCACTGAAGCTCAGAACAGTGAGTCCATCAGTAAGGCAATCTGTGCACTAGTCTTTTAAGGGGATCACCTGGCACCCCAGCAGCCCTCCATCATATTGGGCTAGTCTCTGCTGGTTTTCAAGTCCAGAAGTTGTAGAGACTTCTCTTCCATGCACTGGAACCCTGGGCTGGAGATCTTAATATTCTGTAATTTAGTTGTAATTTTGATGTGGTCATGGTAGGAAGCCACAACAGCATTTACCTGCCTCACCATCTTGACCAGAAGCTGCACATTTTGCTTTCTTAATCTTATTTTTTTGAAGAGCACGTTTTTAATTTGGATGAAGTTTATTTAATTATTTTTTTCTTTTACAGTTTTCTCTTTATGATCTGTTTAATAAATATTTCTCACTCAACAGAACATGTATTTTTTCTATTTTTTTTATCTTAGAAATTTTATGATTTTAGTTCTTTTGTTTAGGTGTATGATCCATTTCAAGTTATTTTTGTCTATTTTGCAAAAACAACAAAAAAGAAAAGCGAGGTAGACTTTTGCTTTTTTTTTCCTCATGGGGAATTTTTTTTTTTAAATCCCTTCCCCATTGAATCACATTGATACCTTTGTTAAAATCAATTGATGTTATAGATCTGAGTATACTTCTGAATTATGTCCTACCAATCTGTAAATCTATTGTTAGGCTAATATCATATTGCCTTCATCAGTGTATCTTTATAATAAGTCCTGAAGTCAGATAGTATAAGGATTCCTTATACTTCATTCTTCTTTTAAAAATTATTTTGCCAATTCTAGGTCTTTTGCCTTTCTATACATAGTTTAGAACCAGCTTCTAGATTTCTTCCAAGAAACTTATGGGGATAATTGGAGTATTTAGTCCATTAAAATGTAATTATTGATATAATTGAGTTTATCTTCATTTTTTCTTACTAATTTTTTATTAGTTCCACATCTATATTTTCTTTTATTACTTTTTTTACAGCTTTTTGGGGGATTATTTAAATATTTATTAAATTTTTTTTTCCTTTGGCTTTATTGACTGTGTTGATGTCAATATCCTGGTTGTGATTTTTGTACAATAGATTTTAAGATGTTACAATTTAGGGAAGGCGTTATCTCAAAATAAAAATTTTAATTTTAAAACTACACCATTCATATCTGAATATAATTCAAATTTTAAAAGACTTGTACCTCTAAACATATCAAGAACTCTAAACAAAAAATCATTTGGTTAACATATTGTATATTTGATATTAAGAAATTATTGTTAATCTTTATGTGTTATCTCAGCTTTTTCTGAATTACAACTGTGAAATATCAGTTGCATGTAGCAATAGGCAGGTATTTCTTACTCACATGTCTATAAGTTGTCTGGATGGACTTCTGAGTTTGTTGTGGTTCGAAGCTTCAGATTGGGTCCAGGATTTTTTTATGTGTTTCTTATCTTCCTTGAACCAGTAATCAGAGGCATGTTCTTCTTACCCATAAAGCAAGAACTCATGAGGATAAATTCAATTGTGCAAATATATTTTAAGACTTGCTTGGGTCATGTTCACTAACCTTTTATTAAAGCAATTCACATAGCCAAATTGGAGTTCTAGGAGTAGAGAAATACATAAGGCTAAGGCAAGAGTATGGATGAATGATTCTAATAAGGGGATGTGTGAAGAATTATGACTACTCATCCAATCTACTCGAGTGACTCATAAGATTGTAATATGGTGTTGAAGATTTTCAAAGAGTATTTATTTTTGGAGATATCTACTGAAATATTTATGGACTAAATAGTATTTGGAATTTGCTTATAATAAGACAGAAGTGGGCAGAAGTATAGAAGAAAAAATGGTGGCTGTGAGTTAGGGATTGAAGCTAGATATGGGTACTACGGGGTTCATTATACCATTCTTCTACTATTGTATATGGTTGAACTTTCTCATAAAAATGTTGAGAAAATAAACTCCTGTGTTAAATTTGTCTCTATGTGGAAATAGGTCTTGAGGGGGTGTGTTACTTGTTCAGTGATGAGACAAGTAGTCATTTGCAAAATGTACCTAGGACCCAAACTAGTCCTTTTCACTTAATGTGGCTTTCAGTCATTTATTTGGTAACCCTTAAATATTTATTTAATACTAGGCTTTATGTAAGGTGTTATGGATAAAAAGTTAAAGGTTTCTCTTTTCTCATATCTTTCAGTCTAATGTAATGTAAAATGTAAATGTACATTTAAATAGTTTGCATGCAATAATGGGCATGCTAAAATGCTATAATGAGGGTATAGACAAACTAATGGAATATAGGAGAAGGTATGCCTACATCAGACTGATAAAATTCAAATAAGGCTTTTCATAGGTAAGGTAAGGTTTGGAATGAGGCTTGTAGGACGAGTTGGATAAGCCAGAGACTACCATGGGCAGTGGGAGCAGCATGTGCAAACATGTTGAGGTGTAAGAGATCCCAGCACTATGGCACTATGGGGGAGTTATATGTGACTCAGTATAGTTATAAGTTAACTAAAGTATGTGTATATTGAAATGTCCTGGCAAGAGAAGGCAAGAGACACGAGGCTGGACTTACATACTTTGTAAAAAGTGAAGATTTAATTATTTGGATCAATGTTACCATATAACTATACGAATCACCTAGGACTCATTAAAGTACAGGGACTTAATCCCTAGCTCTGATCTGATAACTCAGAATCTCTAGGGATAAGCAAGTTTGGGAAACATGACTATCGGGACAACTGAAGAATTCTAAGCAGAGGATTGATGTGATTATATTTGCATGTTAGAAAGATGACCCTGGCAGTAACATAGAGGTTAGATGTATGAAACAGTTGTACAAAGCTACAGTCTGATAGATGAATCAAATGGCTACTGCAAGAGTCCATAGAGGCATAATGAATGCCTAAATCATGACAGCAACAGTGGAAAGGATGTTAAGGAGCTGGGATTCGTGTTCTCCAATGAATAATTGACTCTAGACAGTAAGAAAGAAAAATTATCCTTCAAGTATCTGTCTTAATGGGTAGTGGGATAGCATTATTGTTCACTCACAGGCAGGGAGTTCAGAATAAATAAAGAACTCACTTTGGGACATGCTTATGGAATATGGAGAATTATCCAGAGAACAAGTCTTAAGCTCAAGAGAAAAATTTTAGCTAGAGATAGAGATTTGGAAAGTGTCAATCTGGAAGTGTTAGTTAAAATTTAGGTATACATTAATAGATTATGTAGTTTGAGAATAAAAGAAGTCAGAGCCCAGAAAAGTAGTAGCATTTAAGGGAGAGATCGAAGGGGAGTCTGAATCAAAGGAGAAAAAGAAACGAGTGAGTATTATGGAAATCAGTCATAAGAAGGTAGGCAAATAGTCACAAATAGAGATGAAAATATATTTACTGGATTTGGCAAAACAGAGGATATCGGCCACAACCAGGGCAGTATCTGTGGAATATTGAAAGTAGAGACTATTAGTTTGGGTTCAGGACTGAATGGGAAGTAAGAAAGCAGAGAAACTTATAATATAAAGTACTTCTTAACTGTTATTTGAATAGAAAATGACTTTTTTGGGGGGTGAGGGAAGTGCCAAATTAAGTATCCTGCTGCTTTTTCTCTGGTAAGACCTGTGCTTCTTGAGAGGTGTGAAGGTTTATTGGTTCACATATATGAAATAACTGATATGAGGACTTTTGTTGGAAATTCATTAAGTAGTCAGTCATTGTTAATTTATGGCATATATTTAATAATTTGGAGTATATTTCTGTGAGAGTCCAGATACAACTTTAGTATGTATTAAAATACATATTAATTTTATTCATTGAACAGCTAACTACCTCTGGTGAGCATCTATTCTTATGTTGGTGACTTCATATATATTTCATGTATCAGAAGAGATACTTCCAGGTATGATTGTGTAAGTTTTAAAACTAGTGATATATCAGAACATCATCAGATCTCATCAAACTTTTCAAAATCAAAATTTTGAGAAAATATTGATTGACTACTGAATGTGAATTTTGAGACAATCTGTCATGAAAACCTTATATTAATGTTAATTTTTTCTTCATAATTAGATTTTTTTCTTGAAGAATTCTTATGGGTCTGAGATAAGGTTTTAGAATTCATATCTGTTTATTTAAAAATCCTATTTTATATGTAATCTGTTTATATTATAACTCAAGAACTTCTTTTTGAACTACATGTTTGATTACATATCACATACTATTTCAGCCAAATTTAGGACATTATTACATTTTTTTCAACCCCACATAATTTAGCCAACTTAAAGCAAGATTGAAAAAAAAGCAAACAAACTTGTTTTTAAATTCTATTATAAAACTTGTTGACACCACCATTTCCCCCTTTCTCTCCTGTATTCATCTGTGAATTTGAGAACATCCTTAGGCTGATAAGAATCATGGGCAATAAATGAAATGCAGATGAGGTTTAGCTGTTATTGTCAACTTTTGTTGTTTGAATAAAGTAAACCTTTTAAATAAGGGCCTAGAGAAGGTGACCCTAAAAGGATTTTAATGATCTTTGATGAGAAGATGAGAGATTGCTCCTGCTGTGTAGCTTCTTCTATAGTGTGATTGGCTGGCGAAGCAAGAAAAGGTAAAAGACAACCAAAACATGGGTCTAAAATGGAGAGTTAAGAAAATCAATGAACATTTTTTTCTGTGTACCTAGAAGTACCTAGAAATAAATGACCAAATAGAAGAAACATTTCAACTGCATAGCTAAGCTCAAAAGGAAGTAAAAAAAAAAAAAAAAAAGCAATTTTGAGGGCCAAAATTATAACAAATATAAAAATAGACTAATAAATAGACACTGAATCTATGACAGATGATGGCCCAAGGTCATTTGCAGATCTTGAGGACCAGAAGTTTTATCTTTTAAGTGCCTATTAGGGATATAGAATAGACCTTAGGCTGAACAGTGGAGAGTTGGAGTCAAGACCTTTCCATATAATGCAGGGATCCCTGAAGAGCTCACTCAGGGTAAGGGTGGGCTTAAAAATCCCTGCTGGCAAAGAAAGGTAACAGAAATTATTCTGTATTTGAAGCAGACTCTCAGATTATTTTTCTTAAAAACAAAATGTGAAATGTAATATTTACTCAAAAAGTATACTTATATACTTATATAAGTATGTATTGTTTAAAGAATAATAATAAAATGGACATTTCTGAAACTACCACCCAGGTTCTAAATAAATTATTCTTGGTACCTTAAAAGATGCCTGAATTTCCCCTTTTCTTAGTTCCCCCAATGCCTCCCAGGAGTCATCACTATACAGACTTTTGTGCTAACCAATCTCTTTAATTTCTTTATAGTGTTACCGCTGTGAATATATCCTAAACAAGACAGTATTTATAGAATCATATGCAATGCCTAATCCTAGATTGGTTTTTTATCTAGTAAAAAGCTGATAAAGTACATTTTTGTGACAACAAGCAAATTTCGAATTTGGAATGGGCATTAGATAATAATATTGTTTAACAATGTTAAGTTTTCTGATTTTGTTCCATGCACTGTGATTAATAGATTGTCCTTAATTTAAAAAAAAACAGTGAAATATTTATAGATAACAAAATTAAAATAGAGTATAAAGCACAAACCTAAATGCCTCCATAAGATGAAGGTGTCCAAGAAAGGATGTGTTGAACAGAGTAATTCACTGGCATCTCATCTCTGAGAGTTTGCAAGATTTTATTCTGGAGAAGTTGATGAAGTAATAAAGGTATATACTGGCCAGGATGGGAGAGCCACAGTTGCCTAAGGGGGTAGGTTGGGGAGAGGTTGCAAGTATTCAGGTTCTTGCATAAGGCTATACAGTTTTGTACTGCACATTCCTGTCTGTTAAGGATGGAGGTTGGTGGGTAGAGCTAAAATACATACACTTTTCCCAAGAAGTGGATCCTGGAAAGGATGCCTTTATGTAATTCCTTCACCCAATGAATGTTTGCTTTTCTAATTCCCCTACCTGAAGGGGCTCTTTTTCTGTTTTCTTTTTAATTTTTTTTTTATTTTATCTGCCTGAAGGAGGTGCCTGTTAAAGAATTTCCATGAAGGCTAAGCTCTTGTTGATCTAGTTCTGCTATCATCTTAGTCATTCCCAAACAGCTTCTAACAAGTAGTTCTTATTTTAACCCCTTCCGCTGTTAAATTCCAGATTCAGAGATCCACTAGTGCTACTAGTTCTTGTGCCATTTGAAGATGGTTCATATTAGTTCTCAGCTCTCTCCACTGCCAGTTCAATATGCGGCTTGCTTGTGTCAGCTAAATCAGGGGCCACTGGACCAGCTGATTAGTTCCAAAATTTGATTGCTTTTCCTTTTTGTCCTTCCTGTCCTTGAAGGTTTTTTCTTTTTTTTAATACCTTTGGTGAAGTTTTAGTGGGATTTCAGATAAAGAAAACTGAGATTCATATTTCTGCCTTTCAACTTAACACACAGAAGCCTCAGATATCTAATACTGTAATACACTCATTAGTTTTCAGTCTTCCTTTAAAAATCTGTTTGTCCTATAGGTAATAATGTGAGAGAAGGTAACCCACTGGATTAGTAAAGCTATTCCAGGGATGAAGTCTTTGGAGGAAAATAAAGCATCTTTAATGTTGGTCACTGCCTTCACAGATAATGCTCAATTATAGATTGTGTAGCCCTATGAGTTCCTGGTTCAGACTTGGCCAGGCCTGGAAGTGGCCCATGTGCTCTCATCCCTTCAGGTATAGAATGTGTTGGATTATTCTAAGCCTGATATATGCAAGTATTGCCAGGCTTATACTCTAGCAAGAGAGTTCCCTGCCTTGGGCCCACACATTGGCTCTACTATGGTCCTTCTCTGGACATGTTTCTGAAGTCAAGGCTATGTCTCCATGACTCGCTGAAGCCAGTTTCCCCTCCTCCTCAGACCATACCCTGGAATTCTAAGACTCCAGAATTTCTAATCAAGGTGTCCCTAAGCCTCTGTCATAGGGCTATGTGGTTCTCTTCCCTGAATATAGCTTCCTGAAAGTATACCCTATTGATGGATATGGATGGAGAGGTAGTCAAGGGACAGGTGTCTGCAGGGGGCATGACTATCATTTGGATATATAGGTGTCAACAGTTGATCTCATGAGGCCCTTTACTACGTCAGATAGAACTGGGGTGAGAAGAGAAGGGATGTTGGCTAGGGATCTGGGTCCAAGGAATATGCCACATGTCCCAGTGTGGAATTCTGAGAACTCCTCATTTGAGCCTAAACTTCTAGATCCTTCTGAGTATATATTTTCAAGAAGAAGGAGAGAATATATTTTATAAAATGGTTAGCTCTTAGCTTGATTTTTTAAGTTTTAATTCTGTTTGTATGTGGACTTCAGTTTGTACTTTTACTGTAGGCCCCAAACATTAGGGACAGGGGGTGTGCATGGGATGAGATCCTACGCCAATCTATGTTTACAGAGATGCATCCCTTTTTTCACAGTTAATTCTATGAGATCCAAACCTATAACTCACTTGTAGGTCATGATTTGAACTCCAGGGGACAAGTGTCTGCGGGGACACATTTGTCTGTAACTCTAAGAAGCTTGCCTTTAATACTAAGTTATGAGCCTTGGCAACCTGGCTAACTTGGAATGTTCCTTCCTTTAGCAGCCTGGCTCCACTTCCCTGAGCACTGGCTGGCTTTCATTTAAGTGTCACTGAAATCAAGATGTTGGAACCTACCTAACTCTAATGACATCAACATAACCATAGTGGCCATTTTTGCAGTGCCAGTTATGTGCCAGATACTGGCCCAGGTCCTTTATGATGTCTAATCCTTTATACCATTGCTGAAAGATAGGTATTATAATTTGCAGACAGGAAAATTGAGGCTCAGGGAGGTGAGGTAACATGCTCAAGGTCATACAATAGGTAGAGAACTATGGTTTTGAACCTAAGTCTCTGATTCCAAAGTCTTTACTACATTGCTTGAAGATTTCTACCCTAGGTGGCATCAACTAACTCGGACTCCATACCTCAAAATAGTAGTGACAGCCTAGACTGGGGCCTGAATCTGCTGATGGGTAGTGAACCTTCAGCCTCTGGCTATTCTCCTTGGGAAATAACCCTCTGCCTGCAGTAGACCTCCTACTTTAAATCTTCTGGTTGGTCTTTCTCCCCTGGCCCAAAAGTTGACTTTCTGGCCCAAAGCTGAACTTTTGTATTGTCTTGTAGTGTATATACATGATTCACTTGTTGGCTTCAATTCAAAGTTATCTTCTGTTTGGGCCTAAATTTTACCAAAAAAATGCAGTGATTTTTTAGTCAGAGCTCTATTATTGCTAAACTGAGAGGGACAACGAGATGCACTTAATATACTGGAAGGAAAAATCCAAAAAGACTCCTAAAATGGGTCAAAGTAAACCTTATCCCAATAAAGCTGTAAAATAAAAACTGTGCATTAATTTCTTTAAAAAACAGTTTATTAATATTTCATAAACTTTATAGGGCCAGTCCACAGTCATGAAATTATGTCAGCCTAAAAGTAGTTGAATTTAGCAACAGAGATGGATGTCAGTTTACCACAAAGAATTATTTATATTTTAATAAAGTTCTCCAGTCAAAATTAACCTAGCTGATTAGAAAATTATGTTAATGAAGGAAAAGTCAGGGGTTTGATAACCTTGTGGGTGAATTAATTTTGTTGCATCTAAGATCTTAGATATAACTTCTGGAAGGGGCTGGCCTGGCTGAGTTTTTGTACAATTATACAACAGCTGTGGCAAGGGGAAAAGTGGAAAATGGTTCAGGGCCGGTGGAATAAATTCATTCATGCCTTGCTGATGGTAAATCAAAGATTTTATTCATTCCTTTCTTTATTCATTGATTTATTCATTAAACATATATTGATCAGCTATTTTTTGTTGTTATTTAGTAGGGTTTCATATCATGATATTAACAACTCCTTACTCAAGTTTAGCGGTTAAGAACATACCAAGTATATGTATCTGGTGAAAGGGCAAGTCAGAATTTAAACCCATTTCAGATTCTTAATTTCAGAATTCTTTCCCCTTTAATGTAGCAATCAGTTGGAATTCACCACTAAATGGCTTAATTATTTTATAAAAGATTTTAATTTAGAAAACACAAGTAAAAAGTCAATGGTTATTGTATTGATTGATTTTTATTATAATTACCAAAATTAAGATTTTTAGAAATGGTTTATACATCATCAAATGTAAACTCTCAAAATAATTGCTAATAATTTTAGTTTACTCTCTAAATTTCTACCAGAATATATTTTCAAACATAGGGGGAGAGATTATAACTATATCATTTTGAAATGGCAAAAAATTATTATTTCACATCATTTTTACTTTAAAGATAGTTTTCCTGTTTATTTTAATAAGAATTATACTAATAATTATTAATTTTAGTCATTAACAAACTTCCATACAATCAAATATCTTGGTCATTTTTTTAAGTGCCATTAAACAATTCCCAATTTTTATTTTTAATTTTAATAAAACTGTTTTATTGAGATAATATTCCAACAAATTTTGCAAGAATGGGACTGATGAAAATTTAACAAGTATCGCTTTTGTCATTATGAATTTTGCTTTTGATTTTTGCTGTTAACTTTACCTAATTTAATATTGCAGATTTAAATTTTTTGAAAAAATTTTTGTTTACATAGAAATACTAAAAAGATTTTTTTAAATGAAATAATCTGATTCTAAAGTTCTTAGAAAAAATAAACAGTAATAGCCAGAATATGCTGAAACTGACAGTAACAAGAGAGTACCGACCCTATCTGATATTGAAACCTATTAAAAATATACAATAATTTAAAAAGCATAGTCCTGAAAGACTAATTAGGAAACGTAAAACCCATAAACTAAAATACATAAAATAATTTAGTATATAAAAAAGTAACACTTAAAAATGTGGAATAATTGATCAAATGATACTGAGATAGCTAGATATGAAGCCAATTCACATTAAAAAAATTTATATGACTCTTAAAGATATAAAAAAAAATAACCAACCTCACGTATAGTAAGAGAAATGCACACTAAAACTGTAACAGAATATTTATTTTTAAATTTATAAACCTAGCAAGGTGAAAACATTGGCGAGGGTGTCAAGAATCAAAATGCTCATACACTGGTAGAAATGTAAATGGGTCCAATTTGTATGGGCAATTTATTCAAATTGATTAAAATTTAATTTGAACATACCCTTTGACATAGCAATTCTATATCTGGTTTCATATTAGAATTGTATCTTTGGAAGTTATACAAGAACCTGCTTATAGTTCCATTCAATAAAAAAAAGTAGGTTGCTGGGGACAAGGGAGTGAATGAGATTAATTTTTTTCTTTTGTATATTTTCTGTATTCTCAATTTTATACATATGCATACTCATGCATTATCAATTCAAAAACAAAACACTTGAACCAAATAACTGATTCTTCTATTTATTTCATTTTTAGTCAAGTACAAATTTATAATGTATAATTTTAGCTTTACATTTTATTTCTTCTTTTCCTGATGAAGTCTAATTTTATTCAGATCAGGTTTTGTGGTTTTCAAAGCTCCAACAATTTTTACTAAGGGCAGTTTTGACCATTGTCATTTTTGTTTTGAGTAGATTATTAATTATGAATTTAGCTAAAGGGCTTTTATATTTATTTTTTGATTAATCCATGAGAAAATTGTGAGCAATTCCCATGTGCTAACAGTAATCATCACTGGCAAAACATTAACAAAAATTGAAGAATATCTCCAACTTTAAAATGGCGAGGCCAAAATATCCCATTGAAGTAATAACCTTCCCCTTTAGGAGTAAATTGAAAATTATTATGAAAGTCACCTAAATATTTCCAGAGGCTTCTGCATTGCTATTTTTTTTCTTTACGTTCTGTGTATAAAAGGTAGCCTTGGTATAAATGAAGATAGATCAGGGAGTGATATGTTGAATAGACTACCACTTCCTTGATTAAGGTATATCAGTGCTTGCAAGTCTCAGAAATCTGGCAGCATCCAGTGTCTGACTAAACCAGATCTTTAAGGGTAGGTAGTCCAACTAGGAGACTAATATTCAGCCCCCATCTGAAGCCCTCAAAATGAGAGACATTACTGTGTCTAATATTTGAAGGAAACACAAATGGTTAGAAAGGTCAATATGAATAATCACATAGACAGGGCATTTCCTCCAGTTTTTATAGATCTGATAATCCAAAATAGGGCTGAGATAATTTATTATGACCTTGGAAAATTAGGGAAATGGACCTGTGAACAGGATTAACTGTTTCATTTATCAAGCATTTATTGAGTGCCTACTTTATACTACCAGGCTTTGGACTACACAGGCATTGAAGTTACAGAGGTAAATAAGGCATGTCTCTACTTATCAAGGTACCCTGGCATTTATTTAATCCCTGCACTTTTCTTCTGCATTGCCAGGTAGGTGAATGGAAATGCATGTGTTTATTTGTTAGATGTTTCACATAGAGCCCTGAGACAATTAAAAGACTTTAGCTTTAGAGAACAGCTTAAGAAAAAAAAAAACTTTTTAAACCAGCAAATGGTGACAGTCGCTCTTACAGTTCCCTCTGTATCCTGTGCCATTAAGATGCCAATTGATTGCTAATTGCTCTGCATTAGCCATAAGCCACTACAAACATTTTAAATGGCATGTTCTTTGTTATAATTTAGGAACAGTGACTACCATCTATTTCTTTGTACTTTGGAACTTTTCTCTCTGAGCCTACAAAGTGTTTGGCTGGCATGCAGGAACCTGAGGAAGCTTAGCAGAAACCTGGTCCCATGAAACATAATCCTGCCACACCCTGAAATGGATAGATGGCTATGTCATGCCAGTGTGCACACAGGAACTGGTAAGTGGAAGAATTGTCAGCCAGAATTGTGAAAGGTGCTACTGCACAGGAGAAAGCCACCTGCCAAGAGCAAACACGTGAATAGCCGTGAAAATCATGTTTTCCTTCTGCCAAAGTTTGTTCTGAGCACAGAGAGTAGAAACAAAAGCAAAGTACACTTGGCAGCTAGTAAATACTCCCCATCTAATGTAGTATCTGTTTTGAGTTCAAGATTTCTCTGTATCAGAGATAAATAGCTTATTCTCAAGGAACTCTAAAGTAAAAGTTTAAAAATTATTTTTTAAAAGATAACTACACCTTGCATTGGCCTGATAACTGGAACTTCGTGATAGACAGCATATGAAAATTATCAGGCATTAAACCAAAATGAAGTTTTGCTTCAGATGTTCCCATTGCTCCATGTAGATTCTCATGGAAGTCTGAGGGTAACTAGGCTAGCATCAGTGAAAATAAAGAATAATGTTAGGTCATTTATGAATCTGGAATAGCTTTAGTTTGGCATTGATCGTATCTTAAATCATCTCTCTAAATATCCACACTTTTCTTTTTTGATTAAAAACAGAATAGAAGAATTGTTTTATCTACAATTCTGCAATTGTCCTCTACAGAGAACCATTTAGGAGGACCATTTAGTTTCTTAGCAATGTGCAGCTTTTCTGACTATATCATCTCTTACCATCCCATGCAGCCCCTAGCTACCTTTTGTTAAAAGCAGGCCATTACTCTGTTTCTTTTTAAAGACTGTTCTTGATTCTTTTCCAGATTTACCACATGGAGCATAACCTTGATAATAGTTTTGTCTTCATCTGTTATGGATGCTCTTGGTGCTTCATCCAGACCTTCTTTACCAGATCAGTGCCTGCACACTCCAGCTTCGCTTCTGAGAATGTTTACTATTAGCTTACAGCTGTCCCCTCTCTGTACAACCACCCTTGACTAAGTGGGAGCCTCTGCAAATTAGAGGATATACCCCATCACCAGTCTATAGCCAATGGCTAAGGGAGTAGAAAAATCAAACCTGTCTCAAGGTAGGCCAATTCTGAAGTAAAATTTATGCTCCAGAGCTCCCATGGGACTAGACTGCAGTTGGACTCCAACCGGGACCACATGCATATTTAGCTTCACTTGCTTTATCCTGATGCAGTCACTCTTCTTTCCTGAGAACGCTAATATAAGAATCCCTTTCTCAGGCTCTGCATCAAAGGAACCTGACAATCACTAACAGTTATGGCAAGTAGGTAGGAATCTGGGGGTGATAGTGGAATAGAAGAGGGCTTAGTACATAATTTACCCTACTAAGTATTTGCTAAATGAAGGTATTTTTCAGGCTTGATGCTTGGATTGAAGGTAACACAGCTATTATCAAAAGATCTATTTCTCAAACTAGACCAGGCTCCCTGATTCACTCCTTCCTGCTTTGGAAATGAAATGACTAGGAAAATTTCATAAGGCTCGTTGCTGAATAGAAAAAAGAACATTGTTAATGATGTTAATTCATCAACATGGATTATTAAGTGCCAGTTTTTCACAGACTGCCACTAAGTACCCAGGGCTCTTATATGTTTGATGAAAAAAGTACCTTCCTTTTTTTTTTCTTAGAAATTAAATGAATCTTGTTATTTCAATGTACAGACAAAATTTATTCAAATGAAACAATTAGAGAAATTATAAGACAGAGTGTAATCACCTGTTAAAATGTACTTTATAGATAATAAGTTTCAAAGGAGTTTAGAGAAGAAATCGACATGGGTGTTTAAGAGTTAGGCAAATCTTGAAGGAGTGTGTGTGTATAGGAGTATGTGTGGTGGGGGTGGTGGCAGGTGGAACATATTCCAAGTAGAAGAAATGGTAAGAACAAAGGTGTGTAAACAGGAGGATACCAGCATTTGCTAGGATAAAGAAAATTTTCTCTAATTTGCTTTTTCTTCATATTGCCATCTCACTTTCCAATTTCCACGTACTATTCATTCCTTATTCATTCACCAAATACTTTTTTGAGGCACCTACTCTGTTCCAGGAACTGCAATCTGTCTTAAGGATATGATAATGAACACAATACCCATACTTTCTCTCAAAGAATTGACCATCACTAAATAGATATAGATTGGTAAATGGGCAATTATAATATAGCGTTGTTAAGGGGCTATAAGACTAACTATAGGGTGCCATGAAAGAACAAATGAGAAACATGTAATCTAGACTCCGGAGGTCAAAAAAAGGCTTTCCAGGGGAATGACATCTAATTTGAAACTTAAAGTATGGTTCGAAGTTAGCCAAGTGGTGGGAATAATGTTGTTTTAATCAAGTTAGGGAATATGAGAGAAAAAGCAAGGTTAGGGGAAAGATGATTATTCAGTTTTGGATATATTGAGCTTCAGAAACCTGGGGCTGAATCTGGAAGTTAGAAGAGAGGTTTTTGGAGGTGGTGATGCAGATTTCGGGTTTCTACAATCTACTCAGTTTATTGTCAACATACTTTATGTAATGGTATCACTCTTCTCCAAATTGCTCAGACTAGACACTCTTATTTTTTTAAGGAATCGATCCATGAATGAACTTCATGGGATTAATGAACTTATATGAAATTGTATGAAATATTTTGAGTATGAGTGAATATGTGCATTTCCTGGGACTGTGAGCCATAACTTTTTATGGGTTTTTCAACAGGTTTTTTGACCAAACTTCACCCCAACATAACCACAAAAAGGTTAAGGATCAGTGAGTTAAAATTTTTGTCTCTTTATACTTAATCATGAGTTTATAGTTATTCAGTAATATCTATAAAGTAATTTTTATATCTCTCGACTTTCCTCATTGCTAGTCTCCTAGTTGATGTCCTTACTATTTGTAATTTTAAATATTTAAACTGGGATACCTCAACTTACCAATACATATAACTATACATAAAATATTTTTTTTTCTAAATTGCTACCAACTATATTGAGCCCCCATTCTTATAGGTAACAGAAAACCTTATTTATATCAACCCCTTCTAAGAATCATCAACTTAGTTTAATTTTTGCAATCAAGTAAATCCCATATTTACTTCAATTTTAAAGCACCTATTCTTTAAGTTAGACTTTCCTTACAAGGCTACTGGAAGCTGAATACAGAGGACTGAGATGTGATTGCTTCTTCACCCCTTTCCTTTTCATCTCAGGCAGCTATTTTGCTGATGGGGACAGGGGATATCTGGAAGGTAAGAGTAAGTGTAAAGAATTCACTCATGTGATTGCCAGCATATTGAAGGTGGCAAGCTGGCAAACCTTACCTCTTAGTCAGCTGATGCTTTGCCTGGTCTAATTTCTGGGTGTTAGTAGCCAGCCTCCAGTGACACAATGTGACATCTTGGGTGGTCTTGGATACCCACCCAGTAGTCTTAGTGGGCCAGTGCAGCTTCCTCCCCTCATTCTTAGTAGGTGGCTCTCTCTATCCTCCTCACACCAGCCCATCATTCATTGCTATAGCCAGCTAGTCTCTGCCTTCTCCTGATTTTGTCTATGGGAAACTTGAAATTTTTCCTATGTCTACTTCAGTCTGTGTGAAACTAGGAGAGGGTGAGGACCAACCATAATATCTTCTAACTCAATGCCTAACTCTATTCTAGGGTCTAACATCCACAGTGTTGGGTGGCATCCAAGCACAGCAAAGATTCATAATAGTTGTCTCTTCCTGATAAAAGTTTAAAATGTCTTGGGTGATTCTCTAGGGGATATGTGGCTTAGTTGGGCAGGGAGAAATAAGCTAAAATGCCTTCCCATCCTCCCCACATGGGAAGACGAGGAGGGTAAAAACTTAGTCACAAATTTGTCTCTACCCAAAAGATGACTCCTCTTCCTCTGTCTATATACTTAATGTAGGTTGTCTTGCCAATTTTTTTGAAAGGCCTCCTTGTTAGTAAGTCCTAAGTCATAGATGTCTAGCATGATTGTTTTTCAGCTGTATGTTGTTTCCAGTTGGTAACTCCAGTAGGAAGGGGTCTCAGTGAATATTACAACTTCATATTTGTATACATGATACAATGTCTTATCTCTCCTATATATCCTTCCTAATATTTTTAACTTTAGTGACTCTGCAGGGTCAAGAAAAATAATCTCAGGCTGTTTTCTAAGGTCTTTTAAAAATCTGACTCAGGTCAACCTTTGGAGTCTCAACTCCTACCATGAGCTCACTAAATAATATGAATATTAATCAAACAGGTCTTCACCTGTTATCTTGACTTATCACATCTCCATAGTGTTGCTCGTGCCATACTGTCTGACTGCAATATACTTGCTTTAATTTTGGTTGAAAAAACTTCTGTTCAGTCTTTAGGTCAACCTCACAGGTCATCTTCTCCATAATGTCCTATTCATTCCTTCAATAGGAATCAGGAATCAGTCTCCCCCATGCCACTTGTGGCACACTTTTATTTTTCTGTTTCTGCTTTATTATGCTGAGAGATTGTAAGAAACTGTGACGTTAATGTGCACATTATTCATGTTATCACCACAAGCTTAGTAAGTTGTCTTGAACATAGCAAATGTTCAACAGTTCAGTTATACTGAAATGATACATAAGATGGAATCAGATTATGGGAGGAGCCTTAAATTACCTTAAACATTCAGTTGGTAACCATTAATAACCTGAGAGAAGAGGCGCACGCTTCTCAGGGTTGTTTAATTTTGCAATTTATAAAAAATACTCCTATTGCAATAGCTTAGTAAAAAATCTACCAAAGGGAACCACAAAAACAAGAAACATGACACAAATTATGACTGTCTGAGGGATAGCACACTCTATGCTTGTCAATATCTGGAGGATAAACTAAAACCATATTTTTGGATCTAAAACCCAATCAACAAGGGGGGACATGGAGTCTAAAAGATCAATTGTGGGTGTCCCCCAGAAATCAGCACCATGCCGGATTCCAGAACTCATCAGGCCAAGGGATCACCAATTTCAGCTGTGCAATGTTTAGGGAGGAGACAACGAGGTGATCAGTCAAACACTGGTAGGGTAACAAAGTCCATGTGGGTGTCAATTGACAGATTTCACACCCTGCATCATACAGCCATGTGGCTAGTGCCATCAGGAATCTGGGTTCTGACAGAGCAGAGCTTTTGGATGAACTTGATCTTTAAGGGTGGCCTTATTCAGAGGACTTCAAAAAGGGCTCATGAATTTCTGAGAAACACTTGAAGATTTTGGCTAAAGTAAAAAGCTCTGCTATATATTAATAAAGGCTTAGCTGTTCTTTAAACAGCTCACTTCACATGCCTGAACCCTCTAAACAATAAGGCCAGTGTAGATATATGGTGTTCTAAATGTATTTGGAAGATCATATTGACACACCTAAATCTGGCTTGCCAAATTATCAAGAGCCAGATTTAATAATGTACATGCATTACCCAGGCTGTAAATACCAACTTGCATATACTTTCAGCCACCTCCCACACCCATACGCTTTCCTGTCACTTATGCACACACCTGCCCTGTCATGACCATCCCCTGCTAACCATTCTATACTTGCAAACAGAGGCACATGCATTTGCAAATACATCTCCATTCAACCTTGGGATTATACAGACTTTCCTCCTTCTAGCCTCTCCTGAATCGTGCAGCTGTTCCAGGTCATTCTCTGACCCATCAGCTACACTCTAGGTGGAACAGCTGTGATTAGAAATTTGGCCAGCACTGTCTGCCAAGACAAGGTTAGAGGTGACCGAGTGAGCAGCTATTGAGTGTAGCTGTGGAATGTGGGTGGAGCCAGAGGAGAAGGGGCGCAGCTGATGCCACTTCAAGAAAAAGGTGGGAAGCTCTGCTCGCTTCCAGTGAGATGACCGAAGGCAGCTGTGTGCTGCTGGTGCAAAGAAAAATGAGATTCTAGAGCTAAGCTTCAGAAGCAGCAGCTGCTGTGGTCTGGAGGGTGCCACCAGGTCGCCCTGACTATGGGCCTTGCTCCAGTGCCCATGTGTAATGGTAGGAGGTGGTTGGCTCTTTCGTCTCTTTGATGAGGATTTTGGTCAGACAGCTTTGGTAGTTTGAGTTTATTTGCATTTGAGGGCCAGCGTGTGATCATATCTATGAGAGTACACATTTCTTCATGCAGCACACATTTACTTGTGCACATAGGGACAATTACCACTGGGATAATTTTGAGGCTTTCTGACCACCATGAAAAGCTGAGAGTGAACAGGATCAGCCTAATGCCTCTGATGCCCTCACAGACTCACCTTGCCTATGAAGCTAATACTCTCCCTGAGAACAAGATCTCTCAGTTAGTGGGAGACCCTCCTACATTCTACGTTCAATGTAGGCTACTTGATCAAGATCATTCCAGGACAAAAGGGGCCAGTGGGGCCATGGATACCATATTTTGGGAAACATTTGGTGTTCGGGAGACACTAAGGAAGGCCACAGTGACATCCAGCCTGCTATTTAAATCCCAACTGCAGCCCCAAGTGCCAAGGTCTCTGTCTTGAACACAGAGGTTCACAGAGATTATTTGAAAAAAAAAAAAAAAAAAGACTAAATTTGTTGTTGGCTTCTACCACTTTCACACCCACATTCTAGCTTTTCAGTGTTTTGCTTCCTCCCTTTCCTATATGGCCAAAGTCCTGTACTTCTCTGTCAGATAGGCCTCCATTAAGCTGCCCTATATAGAACAGTCTTTCCCTTGTATTGTCCCAAATAGTCATTTGTCATCAGTAGCAGTATGGTAACTGCAGAAAGGCCCAGGCTTAGTAAATAATTAAAAAGCAACTGCTGGGTGAACTTATTTGTCTTTAACACACATTTCCCAAATTTTGAGGCCCTTTCATACCTTTCGTTCCTCCTATCCTACACTCTAGCTGACTCGCTCCCTCTCTTTGATTTAGCTAGCATAATTGGACACGGCTTTGATTTCACTCCTCCTTGGCCATCTCCTCAGCAACAGCTGCCTTCTCAGCTTGACTTCAATCTCCATATTCACTATGGATAAATCCATAAACTGAATGCATCTGCCCCCCCAGCAGCTGGAATCCTAGTCTCCCACCATGTGATTCCCTCTTTGGGCTGAGAGTGAGTGACAGAGCTTAAAATTTAATATTTGGATTGAAAAATTATTCCTTTTTTTAGAAGCTCCTATCAAAATTCTTCCCAAAAAATGATATTTGGGGGACACCATTTAAATGTAAAAATTCATTTACCTAGTATGAATGACTACTAGGTAGTTAATCAAATTTATTACTTTCTGAAAGGAGTATTCCAGAACTGGGGGAATTTTTTTCTGATTTTTCTGAGAAATAAGACCCTTTTCCAGGTTCTAGTATGTTAGATATCTGCCCTGACATCTTTGATTTCCTGATGTCAGCATTTTTCTTTCTTTGTTTCCAGCATAGGGCACCTATTCTTCCAAGGACTGTTATTGTAACCCTCTGTACAACTGTACTCCTTTGTCTCTTCTTCATGGTGAAATTTGAATCTTTTCATAGGACCCAAAGCTAAGAATGTGTTCTCTTTTATTAGCCTGGCCTCTGAGATCCCTGCTATATCAATGCGTTAGCTTGTTAGGAAATGTAATGAGATGGACTCTCCTTGTCTCCAACTCACTCTGTTTGATTCATACATATAGTTAGTGTTTGTTCACACAGCAAGGCCATTTCCTCAAAATTATCAATGTTCATAGGAAACATTTATCATGGGCTACTTTCCTTATCTCCATAAACCATAAATAAAGCATGTAAGGAATCATTGTTTATACTCGTTTATTAGATATCTGAGATAATTATGATAATTATAATATCTTGCTATACACTTCCTACATATTTAACTGTCACCCATACCCGCTAAGATAGTAATTACTTGCTGTATGTAATGATTAAAGAAACCGAGGGTTAGATACATTAAATAATTTACCTGGAGTCATATAGCCAGCACATACTTGTTATAGGGTTCAGATCAAAGTCTAATTTCAAATTCTCTTCCACTAACAGTCTGGCTTGGAATGATATATTGTGATGCATAAATCTTGATGGTCTTGAAGACCATCTAAGTAACTAATGGGAACTTTGTTCCTCATTCACAGCATTCCTCACAGATTATAAAGTAAGGACCCTTGAGACTGGCATGACCTCATATGACCGACCAGCTGGTTCACCTCAGCTTTCAGATTTCTCCTGCTGGTCACCAAATAAGTGGGATAAACCTGGCTTATCTGCCATAATTGTTATCACATTTACGTTTTCCATAGAATTGCAAGGGACTAATTGTTAATCTGATAAACAGAGTGAGTTGGGCTTGAGAAAAGTTTGTTCCCAGCCCATGGATAGAACATAAACTTGGGATATTTAGCTGAGATAATGTACCAGTTCTTGAACTACAGATTCCCAATTTGTGAATTTGTGAGGCTTTATAATAAATACTATGATGGTTGTTACTTAGCAGCAACTGTTATCATGTGCCAATTTTGCATATATTCTTCATTTTCCAAGGCAAACCACAGATGTTTTATCCCTTGTGATCACACCTGCAGACCTAAAACAAGTTTTTTTTAAAAAGAAATCAACGAGAGAGCAGATGTTTTGAAATTGGAACAGTTATGTGATTGGACAGCAGGATAAAACAACAACAACAACAAAAAAAAACCTGTTCCACTATTTCTTTATCTTACAAATGCCAGAAAGTAACTCCTCTTTTTACTGTGACACAAAAGGCTAGCTAGCAGTACTGACTTTTTCTGTTTCCCCCAATCTAGAGGGCAGTTTTGACACTTTATTTATGTAAAAGATGATGTGTTTTATTCCAGTCCTGAGATTCAACTCATCTTTAATAAATTGTCCACAATATTCCTGGTTCACTGGTATAAAATGAAGGAATGCTTTTAAGTCATATGAGGGCACCACATTTGCTGATACAAAAATGTGTTAGTCTGATAGGGAAGTTAATTAAGCAATAAGACATGACATAAATTATTGTGTAATAACTCACTCCTTCGATATAGCTAGGCACAAACCTGAAGGCCAAGTACCCCTACAATATCTAGGCATGAGTTATTGTAACATAAGTTATGCTACAATAACTCATGCCTTGAAGTTTTCCAACAAAGCAGGGAGAAAAAAAAAAAAACAAGGACAAAAATTGATCCCTAGTGAGCAAAAGAGTATGAAATGGAGTCATTGTTTAGAACTACATATTCTTCCATTAAAGAAATACATTTGTGACAAGTATTTGAGGATGAAGTTCACTAGGATTCTTCTTCCTATTTCTCATAGCTTTGAAAGACACCACAAACTTACAACTTAAAGCTTAGTACAACATCTAAAGAAAATACTTTACCAAAAGTATGTGCATTTGAAAATTCACCAAATACAATGGATTCTTTTTGACTTCAAGGGGGAAATAATTGATTTCTTTATAGCTTTTGACATGTCACCTTCTGCCCTCAGAATTTTAGAGAAAAAAAACATGTCAGACTCAGAAGCCATGAGTCATGAGAGAGAGGAATCCAGTTAACCAAGGCATCTGCATCATTAAAACATCATTTCCCTTGCTATATCACACATTAAATTGGAGTTGGGTTTGGATCAGAACTAAGGCATTAAGGAAAACTGGATTCTCCAGATTTTGGCTTGACCTGAAGAACTAAAAACAAACCATGGAAAAGCTATAGCATAAAGATTTAAATGAGCTCATTTGGTATCATATACAGAAAGTAGCTACAAAGAGATTTTCCTGTTATTTTTCTCCCCTTTCATGAGTATATTGATTTAATGAATGATGATTTACCTAACGAGTCCAAATTAGTGGTTATGGTCCTGTTAATCTCACAGCTGGATAGCTTGACAGCCAATCAGATTATTCTGTTAAAATCCAATTTGATCAAAACTATCTGTGAAGAAAGCAGCAGAATTTTCCTCCATTTAAATGTTGACACATAGAACTGATTGGGATTGACAAGAAGATGTCCTGTCCAGCCTCACTCAACTCAAGCTGCATGGAAAACAGCTTTACTTCTTCCCTGTGTTCTCCTCCTTTAACCTCCAGCCTCAGCCTGCACAGAGATGAGCAGTTCAGCAAATCTGCAACTTCAAATCTTACAAGTTTGCTGGTAAAATTCCAAAATTCATAGTCAAACCATGCCTCCCTCCATACAACTAACATATGGTATTAACAAATTTTATCAACACCGTATAAAGGGAACAGCTCCAGAATGTGTTTCTGTTATTCTTACAGTTATTCTGTTGGCTTTCAGCATGGCACTGATATTGCTTCTCTTTGGTCCTATTTGGAATGCTGATATTAAGATTTATTTCCTCTCTTAAAAGGCTTCATTGTGAAATCTTTATTTGGTAAGTTGTAATTCAGGTTCTTTGTTAAGCAGGTGGAGCTCTCATAATTTTCTATTCATCTTATAAAAATTACAGTGTATTTGGTTAACAAATTCTTTGTGATTAAAAAAAGTTTTTTTTTTTGTTGTTGTTGAAAAAATAGTCTAGAGCAGGGGTCAGCAAACTTTTTCTGTAAGGGGTTAAATAGCATATTTTCAGCTTTGTAGTCCTGTTGTAACTATGGAACTCTGCCATCATAGTATAAAAGTAGTCATAGACAACATATAAAAGAGTGATTTTTGCTTGTATTCCAATCAAACCTTACTTACAAAATAGGTAGTGGACTGAACTGGGCCAGTGGACCATAATTTGACAACACACGATGTAGAGAGTCCAAGGGAAATGGGCCAGTTCACCAATTCTCTTCCTTTACTTTGGATCATGGATTCTCAAGAGCTGGAAGGATATGAAAGCAGTATGTTAGCACATGGCAATAGAGTGATATATTGAAAAGAAAAATAATTTGAAGTTGGATAGGTAAGTGAATCAATTTTGGGAAAGTTACTAAACTTCTCTGAGGCACACCTTCCTCGTCACCTTCCTAAAGGCATCATTCAAAATTATAATTTCTCTTTCTGTCCTATCATGGACCTTCTATACCATCTTAGAAACCTAGAAGCATAATACTCTCTTTTCCTCATCTTGAAAGGGCAAACATAATCTCTATGCAGATGCTGTTAACTTTCTATGCACCTGTGTTGTCCCTTTCTTCCTGAGCTCACAGTTGGACATCGCTTAGCCTACCTTGAAGGGAAGAGCTCTTCTGTTATTAAGATCTCATGCATAGAGTGTGTAGAGAGGAAGTTTGCTAGTTCGTGTCTAGTCCTGCTTCATCTCCCTTTTCATTCTGTTGGCTACTACCCGGTCATGGAATTACAGCCTTCAGCAAACATACAGGAACAGTCCAATACAGGATATAGAGGAATAAAGAGGGAAGGAGCCTGGAGACTGAAAGGCTGCTTAGAACAGTGCTGCCTAATGAATTGAAACACTTATTAGACTGTTTTGTGAGAGAAAAATAAACATTGTTCTTACAGTTTCTCATTTTAGGGTTTTCTCACTTCAGTAGTTTAGGATAAAGTAAACAATGCAATGTCTAACTTGCAAGACTATTACAAAGATGTAAAATAATTTATTTAAAATACTTGGCATTTTACAGGCATCCAGTAAAGGATCGCTTTTACCTGTTTTATTATTCAGATGGGCAGTAATAAAATTGGTTGAGATGAAGGGTTAGCCCTTTAACAAGGGGTTATCTGATAGTTTGGCAGGAGGCTGGCTGCCCTTTAGCCTGGGATTCCATCTTCGTTATCATTGAAGGAAGGCAGAGGATTGTGCCAGGTGGGCAAAAGTGAGTAGAGAAAGAGAGATAGAGGAAGTTTCTCCCAAAGTTACTGCACTGATGTGTGTGTACATGTGTACACATGTATGCACACATAGGACTGTAGTTTATTTTTGTATGTTTAGAAGTCAGAAGCACTTGACTCTTCACTAGGAAGTTTTGTTATTTTTTTATACCTCTTTATTTCTACTTCTGAAAATCTTTTTTTTTTAAATAAAGAATTTCTCTGGAATGTATTTTCTTTGGTGAGGAAGATGAGATTATGGTATATAATAATCTTTATCAAAAATTTACTACATAAATAATCTATTAAAATTAAGAGTTTATAAAATTAAAAAAAACAGAAGCGAGAATAAAAATACTTATTATTTCATTACCCTGAGTGATCCTAGAATAAATATGTTGATATATATATTATATTCATAGATATAAAATCATATAAAATCATATATCATAGAGTATATATAGTTTGGTTTAGTGAATTTAATATAAGCCTTTCTCATGTCATTACAAATTTTTTAAAAACATTCTCTCAATGACTATATAACAAATATATCATAATTTATGAAGCTATACGCCTGTTTGTTTCTAATTTTTCTTCTGTATGAAAATTATTATACATAAATGGATGTCACTGATATAATAATCTGATAACTAATTATCTTGTTTTCATTCTTACTGTAGTAAGAATAAATATTGCAAAAGATGAAGATTATGTCACCCTGCAGCTTAAAATCCTTTAAAGGCCACTTCTTGCCTTTGTGATAAAAATCAGCAACTTCAAGACCCTTCTCAGTCTTGTCCTTGCTGATTTTTTAACTACATTTTCTATTTCCCTAGACCCTTTACCCTCGTCTCTCTGTTTTTACATTTATCTAGATATTCTGTAACATCGCACAAAGAGTCTCACTTATGATTTTTGTTAGGAAGACTCCCTATCACACCCAACTTTACTTCTTCAGCTTATTTAAAAAAAAATTTATTAACTTTTTATTCATTTCCCCAATTTTATTTAGATATAATTGACATAACATTTTATAATTTTAAAGTGTACAACATAATAATTTGATATATATATATATATATATATATATAGTAAAATGATCACAAGTTTAGTTAATATCCATCACCTAGCATAGTTAGATTTTTTTCCTTGAGATAAAAACTTTTAAGATTTTATTCTTTAGCAACTTTCAAATATAAAATACAGTATTGTTAACTATATTCACTATGTTGTACATTACATTTCCAGAACTTATTTATCTAATAAAACAGTATGGTTTGGGCATAAAAACAGACACATAGATAATGGAACACAAATAAAAGCTTAGAAATAAACCCATGCATATATGGTCAACTAATATTTAACAAGGGAGTCAAGAATACTCAGTGGAGAAAAGATAGTCTCTTCAATAAATGGTACTTACTAGGAATATTGGATATTCACATGCACAAGAATGAAATTCATACCCATCTTACACCACTCACAAAAATTAATGTGGAATAGATTAAAAACTTAAGTCTTTAGGTAAGGTTGGAAACTATAAAATACCTAGAAAAAAATAGGAAAATTTTTTTGATATCAGTCTTGGCAATGATATCGCAAACAAAAAGCAACAAAATAAAAAAACATAATAAGTGAGGTGAGACTGCATCACTCTAAAAAACTTCTTCACAGCCAATGAAATGATTAACAAAACAAAAAAGGGAACCTATAGAATGGAAAAAAAAAACATTTGCAAACCACATATCTGATGAGGTTAATATCCATAATGTATAAGGAGCTCATGTAATCCAATAGCCAAAACAAAACGAAATAATCTAACTGAAAATATGGGCAGATGATCTGAACAGACAATTTTCCAAAGAAGGTATTCAAACAGCCAACAGGTACATAAAATGTGCTCACCATCACTAATAATCAGGAAAATGAAAATAAAAACCACAATGAGATGTCACTTTATGCCTGTTAGAAAGGCTAGCATCAAGAGAAACAAGGTAACAAATACGGATGAGTATGTATAGAAAAGAGAACACTTGTGCATTGTTGGTGACAATGTAAATTGGGCAATATGAAGGTTCCTTAAAGACTTAAAATTAGAACTACCTTATGGTTTAGCAATTTCATTTCTGGGAATATATCTGAAGGAAAAGAAATCACTATCCAAAAGAGATATCTGCATCCCTATTTTATTGTAGCAGTATTTTCAATAGCCAAGACATGGAAAGAACGTGAGTATTAATTGACAGATAGGTGAAGGGATAAAAAATGTTGTATTGACATACTACGGAATACTATTCAGCCATAAAAGTACTGCCATTTGTGACAACATGGATGCACTTTGAGGGCATTATGCTAAATGACAAAAATTAGAGAACAAAAATACTATATGATCTTACTTATATGTGGAATCGAAAAACAAACAGAAACAGATCAGATTGTGGTCTCCATGGGGGATGGAGAATTGAATGAAGGTGGTAAAAAGTACAAAATTCCAACTATAGCTCATTCTTTCTCATTTCTGCTCAAATATCTCTTACCTCATGAAATCTCACTCCAAATCATTTAACATTATATATCTTCCATTTCTCATATAGATTACAGTTTTGATGGGAATGTGATTATTGGAAGTCGTGCCCAATGGGACTATAAATATATTGAAGCAAGAAACTGCATATTTTTTTTTTTTTTAATTTTAATATTTTTCAGTTACAGTTAACATTCAATATTAGTTTCAGGTGTACAGCATAGTAGTTAGACACTTTTATCCCTTACAAAGTGATCCCCCTCATAAGTCTAGTACAACTTGGCACCATACATAGTTATCACAATATTATTAATTATATTCCCTATTCTGTACTTTAGTTCCCCTTGACTGTTTTGTAACTGTCAATTTCTATTTCTTAATTCCTTCATCTTTCTCACCCAGCCCCCCAAAAACTTCCTCCCATCTGGCAACCATCAATTTGTTCTCTATATCTATAAATCTGTTTCTGTTTTGTTCATTTATTTTGTTCTTTAGATTCCACATGTAAGTGAAATCACGTGGTATTTGTCTTTGACTTATTTCACTTAGCATAATACCTTCAAGGTCCATGCATGTTGTCACAAATGGTAAGATTTTATTCTCTCTGATGGCTGAGCAATGTTCTGTTACACACACACACACACACACGCACACACACACCCTCTTTATTCAACTGTCTATTGATGAACATTTAGGTTGCTTCCATACCTTGGCTATTGAAAATAATGCTGCAATGAATATAGAGATTCATCTATCTTTTTGAATTAGTGTTTTGGATTTCTTTGATAAATACCCAGAAATGGGATTACTGGGTCAAATAGAAGTTTTAGCTTTAATTTTTAAGAAATCTCTATATTGTTTTCTATTGAGGCTGCATCAGTTTGTAATCCCATCAACACTGCATGAGGGTTCCCTTTTCTCCATGTCGTTGTGTTTGTTGATTTATTAATTATAGCCATTCTGACAGATGTGAGATGATATCACATTGTGGTTTTAATTCGCATTTTTCTTATGACTAATGATGAACATCTTTTCATATGTCTATTGGCCATCTGTATGACCTCTTTGGAGAAATTTCTACTCAGGTCCTCTGCCCATTTTTCAGTTGGATTGTTTGGGTTTGTATTTTTTGGTGTTAATTTGTATGAGTTCTTTCTAAATGTTGGATATTAACCCCTTATCGATTGCATCATTGGCAAATATCTTGTCCCATTCAGTATGTTGTCCTTTCATTTTGATGATGGTTTCCTTTGCTGTGTAAAAACTTTTTAGTTTGATGTAGTCTCTTTTTTATTTTTATTTTGTTTCCCTTGCTTGAGGAGATACATCCAAAAAATATCCCTAAGAACAGTGTCAAAGAGTTTGCTGCTTGTGTTTCCTTCTAGGAATTTTAAGGTCTTATATTTAAGTCTTGAATCCATTTTCAGTTTTTCTTGTATATGGTATAAGAAACTGGTCTACTTTCTTTTTTTTTTCCTTCCTTTTTTTGCATACATCTGTCAAGTTTTCCCAACATCATTTATTGAAGAGACTGTTTTTAACCCACTGTATATTCTTTCCTCCTTTGTCATAGATTAATTATTATGTAGGTGTGGGTTTATTTCTGGACTCTCAGTTCTGTTCCATTGATCTATGTGTCTGTTTTATGCCAGTATTATGCTGTTTTTATTACTAAAGCCTTGCAGTATAGTTTGATATTGTGATAACTCCACTTTTCTTCTTTCTCAAGATTGCTGTGACTATTCAGGGTCTTTTGTGTCCATATACATTTTTGGATTATTCTAGTTTTTAAAAAAATGCCATTAGTATTTTGATAGGGATTTCATTGAATCTATAGATGCCTTTGGGTGATATGGACATTTTAACATGTTAATCTTCTTATCCATGAGTATGATATATGTTTCCATTTATTTGTATCTTCTTAAATTTTTTTCTTCAGTGTCTTATCATTTTTTCAGTATAAGTCTTTTACTTTCTTGGTTAAATTTATTCCTAGGTATTTTATTTTATTTTATTGATGCAATTGAAAATGGGATTGTTTTCTTAATTTTTTTTCTGATAGTTTGTCATTGGTATATAACAATACAACCAATTTCTGAATATTAATTTTGTATTCTGTTACTTTACTGGATTTATCAGTTTTAATAGTTTTTGGTGGGATCTTAAGGGTTTTCTAAATACCATATCATCTGCAAATAATGACAGTTTTACTTATTTCCAGTTTGGATGCCTTTTATTCCTTTTTCTAGTCTGATAGCTGTGGCTAAGACTTCTAATGCTATTTCAAATCAAAGTGGTGAAAGTGGACATTTTTGTCTTGTTTCTGATCTTAAGGAAAACACTTTTAGCTTTTCCCCATTCATTAGCTATGAATATATTATATATCACCTTTATTATGTTCTGATATATCCCTTCTATTCTCACTTTGCTGACAGTTTTTTTGTCATAAATGGATACTGAATCTTGTAAGATGCTCTATCTGTATCTACTTATATGATCATATTATTTATTATCCTTCATTTTATTTATATGGAGTTTCAAGTTAATTAATTTTGTGGAATTGAACCAACCTTGTATCCCAGGAATAAAATCTACTTGATCAGGGTGTATGATCTTTTTAATGTATAGCTGAATTTGGTTTGCTAATATTTCATTGAAGGTTTTTGCATCTATGTTCATCAAGGATATTGACTTATTCTTTTCTTTTTTTGTATTGTCTCTGTCTGGTTTTGGTATCCGAGTAATGGTGGCCTCATAAAATTAGCTTAGGAAGCTTCTCTCCTCTTGATTTTTATTTTTATTTGAATAGTTTGAAAAGAATAGCTATTAATTCTTTTTAAAGTTTTTGGTACAATTTACCTATGAAACCATCTAGTCCAGGACTTTCCTTTATTGGGAGTTTTTTGATTACTGATTCAGTTTTTTTGTAGTATTTGGTGTTTGCATATTTTCTGTTTCTTCTTGATTTAATCTTGGAAGATCATATGTTTCTAGGAGTTTATCCATTTCTTCCAGATTGTCCAATTTGTTGGCATACAATGACTCTTAGTGTTTTCTCATAATCCTTTGTATTTCTGTGGTGTTAGTTGTCCTTCTCTTTCATTTATGATTTCATTAATTTTGGTACTCTCTTTTTCTCTTGATGAGTCTAGTTATGGATTTATCAATTTTATTTATCTTTTCAAAAAACCAGATCTTGGTTTCATTGATCTTTGTATTTTTTGATTTGATTTTGTTTATTTTCACTCTAATCTTTATTATTTTCTACCTTCCTTCTACTCATTTTGGACTTTGTATGTTGTTTTTCTAGTTTCTTTAGGTGTAGGTTAGATTACTCATTTGATATTTTTCTTGTTTCTTGAGGTAGGCCTGTTTAACTATGAATTTTCTTCTTAGGATTGCTTTCACTGTGTCCCAGAGATTTTGAGTTGTGTTTTTGTTTTAATTTTGTCTCAAGGCATCTTTTGATTTATTTCTTGATATCATTGTAAACCCATTCATTACAAACCCATATTTCATAGCTTGTTTTTTAGACTCCTACATATTTTTGAGCTTTTGTTTCCTTTTTGAAATTAATTTCTAGTTTCGTACCATTGTGGTTGGAGAAAATATTTGATATAATTTTAATCATCTTAAATTTATTGAGATTCTTATTGGGGCCTAACATGTGGCCTATCCTGGAAAATGTTCCATGTTGGCTTGAAAAGAATGTATATCTGCTACTTTGGGGTTAAATGCTCTAAAAAAATTAAATCCATCTGGTCTAATGTGTCATTTAAGATCCCTTTCTCCTTGTTGATTTTCTGCCTGGAAGATCTATTCATTGATGTCTATTTTGTCAGGTATAATTATTAATGCCTAGCTTTTCTTTTGTTTGTTTTGATTTACATGAAATTTTTTTTTTCATCCATTTACTGTTAGCCTGTGTGTCTTTCAACCTGAAGTGGGTCTCTTGTAGACAGCATGAGTCTTGTTTTCTTATTCATCTAGCTGCCTTGTGTCTTTTGATTAGAACATTTAGTCCATTTACATTTAAAGTAATTATTGGTAGATATGTAGTTATTGCAATTTTATTTATATCTTTTTATATTTTTTTCTCTTCTTTTTCTAAAGTCCAGTTAAGGTTTATTACAATACTGGTTTAGTGGTGATAAACTCCTTTAGGTTTTCCATATCTAGTAAACTCTTTATCTTTTCTTCAAATTTAAGTGAAAGCTTTCCTGGATAGAATAGTCTTGGCTGTGGCTCCTTGCTTTTCATCATTGAAAATTTTGTGCTAATCCCTTCTGGCCTGCAAAGTTTCTGTTGATAAATCTGCTGACTATTTTATGAGAGCTCCCTTGTAGGTTATGAATTGCCTCTTGCTGCTTTTAAGATCTCTTTGTCTTTAACCTTTGGCATATAAATTATGATATGTCTTAGTGTGACCTTTTTGAGTTCATCTTGTTTGGGACGTTCTGTGCTTCCTGGACTTGTATGTCTATTTCCTTAACCTGGTTAAGGAGGCTTCTGGTCTTTATTTCTTAAATAGGTTTTTAATCCCTCATTCTCTCTCTTCTCCTTCTGGCACCCTTTGATATTAATGTTATTATGCTTGACATTTTTGCACAGGTTCTTTAAACTGTTCTTATTCTTATTATTTTTGCTGTTTCTGTTGGATATTTTCTACTATCTTGTTTTCTAAATCACTGATTTGACCCTCTGCTTCATCTAATCTGTATTAATTTCTTATACTGCATTATTCATTTTGGTTATTGTATTCTTCATTTCTCACTGGTTCTTTTTTATAATCCTATGTCCTTTTTATGCTTACTATCTCTTTGTCAGAGTTCTCAATGAATTCATTTATTCTTTTAAGTTCAATGAACATTTTTATAAGCAGCATTTTGAACTCTGCATCTGGTAGATTGCTTGCCTCTATTTTGTTTATTTCTTTCATGGAGTTCTGTTCTTTCATTTGAGAAATGTTTCTTTCTCTCCTCATTTTGGCAGCCTTTGTGTTGTTTCTATGTATTAGACTGATCTGTATAGCCATTGAAAGAGCCTTAGGCAGTATGAGAGTTGGGCAAGACAGAGTCTCAGGGAGTCCCAAGGTTGGAGTGAATTGTGTTACCAGGTTAATTCACATTCAGATTGGTACCAGTGCCATGCCTGGGACCACTCAACAAAGGGCACCAGTTACACTGGGGCCAGCTGCTGCCTACCCGGGGCCTGAGGACCTTAAGAGATTTTAAGAAAGACTTTAGCTCAGACCTGAGGTGGGCTGCTTGATCCTGAAAGAGCCTCTGGTGGAAGGGTTAGTGCAAGGTCTTAGAGAGTCATCATAGTTAAGCACGTCATTTACCAAGTTAATGAAGATTCAGGTTTGGTGCTAGTGCTCATCCTGTGACCACTCAGCAAAAGGCTCAGAGCACACTGTACCATGGCCAGCCAATGCCATCCTAGGGCCCATGGACCCCCACATTGTTGCAAATGTCATGATATCCTTCTTTTTGTGGCTGAATAATATTCCATTGTGCAGGTATTCCATTGTGTATAATGCTACAATATTTAAGGAAGTGCATACACCTCTTAGAAATCATGTTTAATTTCCTTTGGATATATACCCAGAAGTGAAATTGTTGGATTATATGGTAGATGTATTTTTAATTTTTTTGAGGAAACTTCACATTGTTTTCCACTGTAGTTTGGCCAATTTACATCCCCACAAATAGTTTATAAGAGTCCCCTTTTTACTACATTCTCGCCAGCACCTGCTGTCTCTTGTCTTCTTGTTGATAGCCATTCTCATAGGTGTGAGATGACATTTTGTTGTGGTTTTCATTTGCATTTCTCTGATGATTAGTGATGTTGAGCATCTTTTTATGTGCTTATTAGCCATTTGAGTGTGTTCTCTTGGAAAATGTCTATTTAGTTCTTCTGCTCATTTTTTAATCAGATTGTTATTATTTAATCATTATATTTAATATTTTAATTAGATTGGTGTTATTAAGTTTTATGAGTTCTTTATATATTTTGGACATTAACTCCTTATTGAATATTTGGTTTGCAAAAATTTTCTTCCATTCTGTAGTTTGTCTTTTCATCTTGTTTCATTTGCTCTTCAGAAGCTTTGAGATTGATGTATTTCCATTAGTTAATTTTTCCATTTTTATTTGTGCTTTTGGTGTTATAGCCACAAAAATTATTGCCAAAACCAATATAGAGGAGCTTCTTCCCAACATTTTCTTCTAGTTTTATCAAGCCTTATGTTTAACTTTTTGATCATTTCAAGTTAATTTTTGTTAGTGGTGTAACACAGAGGTTTTCCCAACACTATTTGTTAAAGAGATTATCTTTCCCCATTGGGTGTTCTTGACTTTTCTCCATTACTTTTTAAAGTCTAGCTCAAGAGTCAGCAAACTATGGCAAACAGGCAAAATCCAACCCAAGTTTTGATTTTTGTAAATAAAGTTTCATTGGAACACAGTTACATCTATTTGTTTATGTACTGTCCATGATGGTTTTCACACTGAAATGGCAGATACAACAGCAACCATATGGCTAATGAAACCTAAAATATTTGCTATTGGTCCTTTGCAGAAAAGGTCTGCCAATCCCTTATCTAGATGATTAATAAAACAACAAATCGGACCTTGATTTTTAGCATTTGTCAGCTTCAGGGCTGTAAGTACTCTCAATATGATCAATTTCATGCTACCAGTGTTAAGTCTTTGAAGGTAGAGTTGGGAAGAGATAATGCTGTAACACACCACTATATTTTATTTCCACCATACTGATGAAATAGCAGCAAAAGCCTTAAAAACATAGATAATAGTAACATGTAGCAAAATATTTGGGAAGCAATACATTTTGTGTATTTATTATCTTCCATTTACTATATGTTAATTGTAAGTTTATTTAAATTTTAAGAATGGCTGTATGTAATAAATGGCTCACAAAATTTTTGACATTTTAACAATTGAGTTCAGATCCAAGATTCCCCAACCCCAGGATTTCTGATTCTGTAAGACTGGGTTGAGGTCTGAGAATTTGCTTTTATAAGAAGTTTTCAGGTGATGCTGATGCTGTTAGTCTGGGAATCTAACTTTGAGACACATAGCAAAATTTTCTTGAGCAATAATAGCAGGATCAACTTTTGTCTGAGATGAGTATTACAAATCATATTTAAAAAGTATCATCATATTTCTAATTTGCCACATTTTTGTTCTCATAAGATTCTATTTTCAAAATTATACTAACTTTTCAAGATTAATTTAAAACTTATTTCTTTCAATAAGTTGAGGTAGAGTTTATGTAGTGTGGAAATTACCTGCTTTTTGAAAATGTGAAAAGTCTCACTGAGACACATCTGGTTTAGAAACATTTTAGAGCTAATTGTAACATTTTAATTTTATACTAGGTAGTTATTCTGTTCACATTATGTCTGTTTGGATTTAGTTTGAATAAGTCATACTTTCCCTTACAATTGATCATTTTTCATGTCATCAAGATATTTGGTATTTTTAAACACCTCTGAATCTGCTTTTACTTTCCTTTCTTTCTCTTAATTTTACATATTTAACTTCTCTTTTTCCCCAAAAAATATAATTGCTATTTTATAGATTTTGTGTTTTGTTGCTTAAAAAAACTTGATCCATTCTACTATTTTCTATTTTCTAATTTGTTTCTACTTTTCTTTTTATATTTTCCATTTTAAAAGTCTATTTTTTGGTATATTTTTAACCTCTTGGATGAAGAGCTTAATTTAATTTTGGTTATTTTATTCTTTAAACATTGTAAAACATATATTTCTGAATTGAGCTTGGAACACAGTTTGTTTTCATTTGTTTGATAAATTATATCTTCAGTTTTGTTCTTTTCTTGTAACCTAAAAACAAGATTTTTTTCTTCTAATAGTATTTAAAAATATTTTATAATGTCCTAGTAGTTGGAATTGTGTGTGTGAACAGAGATGGGATTGGTAGAGAGTGAAGGAATAATAGAGCTTCGGTTAGTTAATGTTTTATTGTTTATCTTATAGATTTGTTTAGGTTTAGAAGATATGTTTTTAAGGTTTATTTCTTTTGATATTTATTGAGGCTTTCTTTGTGACTTAATAACTTTGATTTTTTAAAAGTGAATATTAGAAAATATATAAGCTTATAATATACTATATTGAATATACTTACTTATATCTGTTTAATTATGTTATCCAACTTCTCTCCTTCTACATTGTATTTATTTAATTAATTGACAAGTTAAAAAATTGTAAAAATTTTTTACAACACTTTATTTTGTCAATTTCTTTTTGTGTTTATAATAGTTTTATATATTATTCTAACAATAATTTTCTCTGACCATAAAGGTTTATTTGTCATGGGTATATTATCATTATGATTTATAACTTAATTAAATGAATTATTTTTAGTGTCTCCTTAAGAGTCCTGCTTAGCAAGTGTCATTTTTGTGTTATTTGATATGAGTCTTATCTATAACATTGATTTAAAAATGACATATATTGAGAGTCTTTGGCTTTTAATATGGAATATTATATAATTTATAGATTTATTAGGTTTCCACAGGGTTGATGAAATTAATGAAAATTATTGATTTAATCTCAATTAAATTTTAATCAAGTTATAATGCAATCTATAAAATAGAATAGAATTATACACAAAGTACAATTCTTTGAGCCAACCAGTCAGAGATTAACATCTTTACTACTTGCTAGTTTCAAGGTCTTGTGAATATTATTCTTTTTCTGTTTTGTCATCTATAAAACAAGGGTCAGCTCATCTACTTCACAGTACTGCTACAGGAGTAGATGTACCAATAGGTATACAAAACTCTAAGAACAGTATGAAATACTTAGTAGAAACTGCATGCATGTTCAATGTTGTTATCTCTCTTGGATATACAATTCATTTATTTTCATAATTTTAAATCTTAGCATTATGCTTAGCATAGATAAGAACCATAATAATTGTTTATCGAATGAATGCCAAGGTGGAGAAACTGCTGGTTACAATGCCTTTTATTCTCTAACAAATGAAGAGACTCACTAGCAAGTCTCACACCCAGTGATGAAGGTCCTGGCAGTCCTTTTTGGGCAACAAAGATTGGGTAAAGGCAAGGGCATAGACTTCTATGACTGCTCTGATACACCAGCTTGAAGGCCAGACATGGCTAGAACATGAATGTCAAAAATGCGAGGTAAGGTGGTAGCTGGTGCTTGTGTTCATGTCCCAAGTACTGTTGTTTATGTTATGAAGTCGGTGCTCAGTCAATGTTAAGTGAATAGGAAAGATCATAGCAGATATATATTTTTCGGTCCTGTGCAATCTCAGCCATACTTGGATTTGGGTGCAGCTGTGGCAGAAATGTTTATACACACTGATAGTGTCTCAACTCAGTCTCTGCTGATCCTCTCCACACTGCTCTTCAGACTTTCTGTCAACCAGTTTCTCTGGTTGAATGGTAAGTAATAGGTTGCTATAGGACTAGTGTCAGGAATGGGGAATGCTCTTTGAGCAATGATCTTGATATGACAAAAACAAAGCTCCCAAACTGCTAGAGCTCACTTAGCCCAAGAGTGGCAGAGCCTGAAAGTGTGGTGAGGTTAATGTTCCCTCATACAATAGGAAATGGAGACAGAGGATAAAATTTCCAGTCTCATGGACTTTGGAGAATAAATATGAGGTACATTCTATGGATCCTCAAAGGGTCTCAGTTGTCCTCAGTGGTAACCAGATCAATAATACACCTTTTATTAAACTTTTCTCCCTTCTCATCTGACTCCTCTCACTCTCTTACTCCTAATTTTCGTGTTCATCGCTGTATTACTTGTACCAAAGTCCTTTTCTCAGTTTTGTCTTATGTAGAAAGCTGAACTAAGGTAGAATACAATACTTATCTCTTTGCCTACAACCCCTGCCCCATAGGACACCAAAATGTAGTATGCATTGAGAAGGAAGATGCATTATATGTTCTTCTTTTTTCATGGTTGTATTTCAACCAGAAAGAAACTATAAGAATCATCCCTAAGAGAAACAGTAGAATTCTCAAAACAGTTTTATTGTTTATATGTGTTTTTCTTTGAATTTAGTCATATCAACATTCTTTAAAAAAATAAGTCTATACAACCAATGTAGTTCCCACCCTTTTGTTAAATGACTTGTCTTCACCATCAGTTTGATACCAACTTTTCCAGTGCCTTGTTGACTTAGCTTTGTTACTCTGTGGCCTCATGGGTGACAATAACACAGTTTTAAACTCTGAGTGAAGAGTTAAGAAAAACCTGAAGAGTTGGAAACCTTGAATTTCAGCTGTTCAACTGGTAGATCACATAAAAAAGCACTAATGATATTTTTTCACTCTTCCCACCCCAGATTTCAGTGAACATCTGAGACTACTTCTGTATGAGTCTATGATATGAAAATCTCACAATTCTTACCAAATTCAGGATTGGTTCTTACGAAGTAGAGATAGTCCAAGTACAAGGAATAAATTGAATTAAAAAGACGAAAACTGTTTAACCTTATGCATCATCTAACATCAAAGTGAGTAAATTGTTGCTTATTTATAATGCAGAGATACTTCACAAAACGACTCAGTAACTTTTTGCCACATTGGCTTTTGAAAAGTTATACTGCTTTTTGAACAATTTAGTTTTTGTTATTGTCACAGTGACTTTTTTCTCCAACCAAAACCACACCAAATAAATGTGCTGTAGCATTATGTTTACAAGAAAAGAAAAAAAAAACAATTACATGATCCTGACAATTTCAAGTCACAGTATCCTAAGGAAAATTTCAATTGTATGCCATGTTTAGATGAATCTAAACATTTTGCTATTCATATATACAACATATCAAATTTACCATATCTTTTTCCATTAAAATTAGTAACCATTTTCTTTTCAATTAATAGCTTTCCAGTTAACGGAGGGTTTTTCTAAGAAGATTAAGACTGATAGCAAGAAGTAGATCTATATTAAAACAACAGACTCATTTATTGTCTCCCTGTCTAAAATGGTATTAATTCAGAGGGCTGACTTTGGTCATCCCTTTTCTTTGGTTAAGGAATAATTGTTAAGCTGCCTTGGGGTTAGTGAGATGCCTGGGGGCTATGCTTGAGCATGGTCTTGATGAATTAACAGTGCCAGGATCTTCAAATGTGATGTGTTAGTAGCCTTTTACACAAGTTGAACATTCTGTTCTTGTGTTAGAACACCCCTTCCCAGTTCCTAGAGATACCCAGGAGATTCATCTTTCATCTCCTTGACATATATTTAATGAGGATCCACTAAGGCACAGCACTATACTAGATGCCACTGGGGCACATCATTTACTAAAATATGTTTTTACCCTTTAGGAGGTTAATAAGCTTCATTCAGGTCCTAGATAATCTTATCTGACTCAATAGTGGAGCAAAGCAAGTTAGACCAAAAATTAAGGTCATGTTATAAACTTATTCACCTAAAAGACTTTTGCTATTTGAGATGATTCAAAGGCTGGTTGGAATTGTTTTATGGGGGAGGTTTCAATAGAAATTTTAGGCATCGTGCTGGGTATTCGAGGACTAAATAGATGTAAAACACATTCCCTAACCTCAGAGAGTTTCACAGGAAGTAGAGAAGACAGAAAGGTGAACAATTAATAGCAATATCTTATTCTTGATTTCTTACAGTCAAAATCAATATATTATTCCTGGTTTTATAGATAAAATTTACATAACATAAAATTCACCATTTTAAAGTGCACAAATCAGTGGCATTTAGTACATTCACAATATTGTACAACTATCACCACTAGCACTATATAGTTCCAGGACTTTTTTTATCACCACAAAAGCAAACCATGTCTTAATTAAGCAGTCACTCCCCATCACCTCTGCACCAGTCCCAGGAATCACTAGTCTACTTTTCATCTCTATAGATTTAGAGCTGTTTGAATTTTCATTATACACAAGGAATTGTACTAGGAACAGAAGACAATAGTTCTAATTCCTAGAATACTTTTTATTAGCTGGATGAAATTGGGCAAGACATTTTGCCTTTTTAAAGTTCAGGTATTTTATCAATTATAAATAATAAGAACTATTTCTCCTAGGGCATGGGACCAGACCAGGTGATCCTTAAAGGGTGGTATAAGCTTTATGAGTATGTAATTTCATGGCATTTGTGAAAACCGTGAATCAATTCCTTGGGATACACTAAAGCTTTAAAGCTTTATTTGTTTGTAACCTTAGTAATTAAACTCTAGCAGTTCATCACGGACCTGCATTTAAATAAATATGCTATAGTGCTTGCACACACTCCAGAGAGTAGAGGGAAAAAAAAAAGGCTTCACAGTGATGAGAAATTTTTCTAGAAGTACTATTTCTTGGTATTAAGATTTACATTAGTTATACCATGACATGGAGAGAAAACACAATTTGTCATTTTTCCTCATACTTTTTTTACTCATTGTAAGGATAACCTATAGGAATTCTTAACTGCTAATCTGTGGTTTGATCTATTCATCAGTTCCTATTAATGTAATCAAAGAGAAATATTTAGAAACACAAACAGTGTATGATGTGCCACAGTAAAGTCACAGAATTTCAAATATGCATGAAGACATTCAAATAACGAAGGGAATATCAACACAGGGGAAAAAATTATTTGTCTCATTTCTGTCATTTTGATTTGAGGCAGGATGCTGACTTACTGGCCAGTCTGAGTGTAGTGGTAGCACATGCTGCACCAGCTGTTCCTCTATAAGTGCTCGAGTCTCCATTTATTATCACTACACTTATTTTCACGATATATGGGTCTCCAAAATGGCAGAGGGAATGTTTATGGATTGCTGATCTCTCACAAAGACACATCTACAACAGGGGCCCTTTAGATTAGGTTTTGTGCTGGAGACTGACATACAGTTTACTTTTTCCTTTAACTTATAAAAAATTTAAAATTTTCTTAAATGTGCTAAACATTAGCCAAAGGGGTGGAGGACTGATCATGAAGACCTTATGGTGACTGCTTTAAAGGAAATAGTTGTCTACAAATGGAAGAGGGATTGTCTAGGTCACATGGACCCCCTCTCCCTTGTAGCCCCCATTGTTTTCCTCCTCCCTGCTTTCCTTCCTCCTTATGCTTCTCTCCTCTCTTTCTGTTCTCTGCAGATTTTCAGAAGGGTCAGTTATGCCAGAGTAGAACAACCTACCATGGTCCTGAACAAGAAGCCCCCACTACCTATCAACATCTCTATGTTAAAGTTGTAAGATCCTGGACATTTTGACTAGTGTCTTCTGAAATGCTTGTAATCTTCTGTGGTTTGAAATTATGAGGAGCTTTCCATGAAAATAAACCAGCATGAAGCCCTTAGGTCATTAGTTCTCCCTGGACTGAGTATTGCAAAGAATATAACTCTCCTTTGAAAGAAAAATTCATGAAAAGAAAGTTGTAAGATTCTGGGTATTTATTAAAGACACATAAAAAGTCAAAGAAACCCTCAATTTAAACTAAGCTGAGTAATTTAAGAAAATGTGCCCATAGCATAAAACTACATGTATGGATTGTCCTTATTCACTAACAGCTGTGTAGGATTTGCTGTTTCTTCCATGTTTTATGTGATGATAGTGGATGCCGGCTCTTAGCTTCCAACACTGATTGCTATTCAGGGACTGGGATTCTGGATCTGCTCCAGTCATGTGGAATCTATTTTGGACCCATCATGTCACACTTGAACTCTAAAATATGCCTATCGGTGAAAGGTTCTGTTTATCTTTCTCTTTACTCAAACTCACACAGAAAATGGAGTTCAGTCCTCACACCACCAGACTTTTGTTTTACTCTAAAACCCTCTTTGAGCCTCTAGCAGCAGTAACAGAACAACAATTTTCAGAACTTCCTGATATGGTGACTAGTTTCCCCTCAGTACTCTGGTCTCGGCCTCTGCTCACAACTTGCTCTGCTCTTTCATTTTACTCACTCCCTTCTTGCAAATCTCCCATATGGGCAATTAGGACTGCGATTTATGCTGGTTTTCTTCTGCTTCGTGCACAGCAAGCAGTTCGGTCTTTCCACAGGATACACAGCTGTGGCTGCTTCTCTGGGGGAGGAAATCCATAACTGAGCATGACAGCCTGTAAGGGATGCCAGAGAGAACATCAGGGGTGACACTTCATAGGCAAAGAAGCATGCACGGCGTATGGATAGTGGAGGAAAAGCAAAGAGGGAGATGGGCATGCTTCCACTCAGTGAAAGTAAAGAAGTAACTGAATCTGGTAGTAGCAAACAGTCAGGGCAGGCCTATGTGGGCAAAGCCTTTTGGGCAGAGAGCAGAAGGTAGGGTTTCACATCTCACCTAGAAGAAGGGAAATGCAAGGGCTGCTCTCTGAACCCTTGTCAAGATCCAGACAGTTTATGGTTCTCTTTCTAACTCTTTATTATAACCAAAGTAAGAATCAGATTCTGGAATTACAGTTTTTGGTAAATTTATTTTGAACTCAGAAGCACATACCATTTGATAAAGCTTTCTGATGTTCTCTTTTTCTGAGTTCATTTTTTTCTGCCTGAGTAGTGAGCCAAGAATGTAGCTCAGACTTTCTGGCTGCTCCATTTTGAGATTTGAGTCTGATATAGTCCTGTAGCTTAAATGGATAGACTAGAATAGTTTTTCTTGTTGAGAGGAGAGAGGAAGAGAAAAAGAAAAAGAGGAAATGTTCTTACGACTTTAAAACTGAGTAACTAATTTTAGGAGGAAGGCATTGCTTCGCTCGGAAGGCCTCTGAATCCTCCAAACTCTGATGCTTTTCAAAGGAGGCCCCATATGCGAGGTGGCATGATTGACAAGAAATTTGTTTGAAATGCCTGAGAGGCCCTCATTAGACTGGGACTCCTCACCATCTGGGTTTGAGTTTTGATAATGGGGTCAGGCTCTCTTTTGGTCTGTGCGTTGAATAGCTGAGCATAATTTGTTAGTGATTGTGGCTAAAACACAAACATTTTTTAGTCACATTCACAGGAATTTGAGACTAACCGCAGTCTTGGGGCACAACAGTGAGAAAACGCTTTCCAGCTGCACTACTGTACTTGGCGACTCAGTTGAGAAGCGCACTCACAAAGCTGCCAGTCTCGCTCCAGGCTGGATGTGTGCCATTGGAAACAGAAGTGCAACTTTATCATTTTACTTCAAGAAGAGGTTTCCCAGTGGCATATGGAGACAATATATAAGAGAGACCTGCGGAGGAAGCTCCCCTTTCATGGTGGGGTGGTGGGGAGGGTGCTGCCCACATCATGCTTGAGCAGAAGATAGGTGAGGAAGAACGCTAAGAGGCAAAAGGGGGGCCAGGCCAATATATTTTCCTTGTAAGAAACTTCAGTTGATTTCTGCCTGAATTATAGTACAACAGATGTAAACTTGAGGCTTCATATTTACCCATGAGAAAAAGATTAAATCCAAGTAACAAACCCACAAACCATCACAGCACCAACAAAATTGTTACTTACTGTGACAAAACAGCAATCATTCTCAGCACATTCCCCCAGGGCTTATTTATGATACACAGAAGAGCACCAAATTACTTTTTATTGATTTAACAGTACCAACAGCCTCTCCAAAATCAGAGGTGTACTTTGAACTTCTGATATTGATTTTAGTTTTTTAGTCGAGGATGAGGTAGCAGCTTTGGGTGGGCATTTTGTAAATGTGGCATTCAGCTCAGTTCACAAGAGACTCTGGGGCTCCAAGACCCAGGTAGACATGAAGGAAGCAAAGCTCTAGGAGGCAGTCAGTTAGAAGGGGTGTGTGTGTGTGTGTGTGTGTGTGTGTGTGTGTGTGTGTGTGTGTGTGTATTTTAAAGGCTACAATGGTTAGTAGCCTCCGTATGAGAACAGATCATGGTCCTGGACAGGCTCCTACCTTTATAAACCTCACTCAAATCAGCAGAGCATTTATTTACTCTGGAAACTGAAGAGATGGACACCATCTTTCAGAGACTGTGGCTAGTACTCATTGACAGCTATCACATATGGTTTCGTTCCAGATTTCATAGTTGTAAATATGTAAGAAAGTATATGCTTAGAAAAATACCATAGAATTAAGAGCACCAATGTTCTTTGTTTCCAGTAAAAAGTCTGAGAAACAATGGTTAAGAGTATAATTAGAGATTAAGATGTAAGAGAGAGGGGGACACTACCTTGGTTGAGTTGACATTTATTAGTATCAGAACTATAATTCTCTTACTACTTTAAAAATTAATCTAGTTTTTTATTGTAAGAAAACAATTTTCTTACATGTTTTAAAAGATTTATCTGTAAAGATGTTCAACATAACGCTGTATAATGATGAAAATTATAAAATGTTTTAAAGGCCTCAAATTCGTGGACCATTAATTACATTTTAGTATATGCATATGATAGAATGCATTAAAAATAATCAACTGATATACTATATACAAACCCTAAGAATGTGGAAAATGTGGTTCAGACATTGATACATTGAACAAAACAAGCAACAAAATAGTACATACCTGGATGTGGGGCTATGTATATTTTCTATTTGTTTTTTTTTGATAATCGTTGATGGTCTTTTTTCTCTTTTGATGTTCTTTAGATAATCTGTATTATCTAATACCTCCATTGTGATCACATATTGCTTTTGCAGTATGATAAAAATATCTAATTCTTCTATTTATTTTTAAACATTTTTTATTGAGATATAATTAACATATAATATTATATTCCTGGTGTACAATGTAATGATCCAAATTTGTATTATTGTGAAATGACCACAACAGTCAGTCTAGTTAACATCTATCACCACATATAGTTACAATTTTTTTTTTCTGGTATGATGAGACCTTTTAAGATCTGCTCATGGCATATACTGCTTTTAAATTTTAAAAAATTATTGAATACCTCATATATATATATATATATATATTTATAAAATATTTTTGTCTTATTCATAAAGGATTTGAGCAGACTAAAAATGCATGCAATTCTGGAACTTTTTAAAAAGATGAAAATGACATTTTTAGGATAAGGGAATAATATTGTAGAAAAAGTATGCCATGAAGTCTTGAAATTATTAAAGGTAGGTATAGACCTTCCTCTGAAATTATGGTAAACCATATAAAAATATTGAAGAAGTGTTTCATTGTGAATTAGAAATATGCCAGTTTTTCAGGAAAAGCATAATGCTCCAGGCATTGAAGTCTGAGAATTTTCTCTTTTGAATTCTTTTAGCATAGGTACAGAGTGAAGGAGTAAGTAGCAGGTTCATACGTTGATGTATTGATACATTACATCTTTCTAGTAAATTCTAAGGCAATATTCATAGAGCTGTTCATAGACAGGGCCACTTGTTGAACAACTCCAGAAGGTACTGTTTACATCATTGTCTATTTGATGCTGCCCCCTGTAATTGTACCCTGCTGCCACCTTGGTGGCCCTGTTGATAGTGTTTGCTAATCAGACTGAGGTCATAAAATTAAACATTATTCGAAAAGGGCTCAACGTTATTCAATTCTCTAGTTCCCTAGCTTAGTTCAAGGATGACATGATAGATCATGTACTTGTCAGGAAATTCTGTCTGAATATTATTTCTCAGGACTGAACTTTTGGCGCATGTGGAGGACTTTGAGGACTGAGCATGCCTCTTCAATCAGCTCAATGGGAGGTGGGCTTAAAAAGCAGTTTCTGGACTCAATATGTCCTCCAGCATGCTGAAGATCTAAAGACTTATTCTGTTGATTCTGGATTCAGGACCTTTAAATATGATTAATTTTATGCAAAATGAGATGATAACATTGTCCAAGGAAATCTGAGTCTGGCAGACTTCCCTCTATCAACCTCACATTACAAAATTCCTGAGGAAAGTTAAAAAGTAGACTGTCATATTTCCTGAGAGTGGCAAGGAATGCCAATCTTAGCTTCTGAAAGTTCAAAGACTTTCAGGAGTGGGGAGCTATAGAGAGTATTAACTGAGAGTACAGTTTCTGGAGTGAGACAGATAAGGGTATGAAATCTTTATACCATTAACCTGCTGTATAACTGGCCAACTCATTTCCCTCTCTCTGTCTCAGTTACCACACCTATAAAATGGGGGTAATTATGTTTAATTCAGAGAGTTGATGTGTCAGGAAAAAATGATACACCTAAAGCACATGGAAAGTGGCTGGCAAATCAGGAGTATTTAATAAATAGTAACTTTTAGTTTTTAAGTAAAATAAGGTCATATGTGAAAAATGAACAAGTAAAAGAAGAGAAAAATCATGATATAGGAAAAATAATGGAGAAAAAGCAAACCACGTGGTCTTTAGTGACCCTGTGAAAGGTGACTGAGCAAAATGGGCTATTCTGCACCTAATATTATTTGCCTACCTGACCATGTTGTTCCCTTAGTGGCTCATTACTTTGATAATTATTGATGTTTGTTATGAAAAGTAATGCTACTTCAAAGAGTCTTAAAAGGTCATGAACAAATAAACTGGACAGACGATTGTCACAGCCTGGGCTCAACTAGAGAAATGCCGACTCTGCACATTGTCAATGGTCCATTTTCTCTGTTGCCTTGGGGCTTTTCCTTGTCTGGACATTCCTGATTGCAGGAAAAATTAAATCTCTGTTAAAAATGAGACCCTTCTATGGTAAGCTAATTGTGTATATATAACCATCCCATTGTGAAATGCATCTTTAGAAGCAAACTGTCAAAGCCCTAAAAATTATTTTTAAAACAAGAAGCTGTTAAACCAATTTGGGTTTCAGATTAGGCTGAACTCTCCCAGCCTCTGAGGATGGCATGGTTTCCCGTAGGTCCTTGGGGGTCTCATCCGAAATAGAATTGGAGGGAAAGGTGAAATGATTGACAAGGGCAGGTGATTTGAGCTCAGGTGTCCTGCTGAGGGGGCTCACTTAGGATTCCAAATTAAAGGCAGCCACAGCCCCATGCTGGTTTGTGCTGCCCCATACAGACTTTGAGTCAATTCTGTGCTAAGTACTTACAATGTACAGATTAGCAAATACAAGGGTTGAGGGTTTCAGTGCATCCTCTGTCTTTCAGAAATAAGCAGGCATAGTTGCAATAGTGAGGAAATTGACTGGGAACTGACATGAAGCTTAAAATCATTTTCTAAGCTTTATATATATTTTCATGTGATTATTACCAGGTTTCTACCATTTTATTGTATAATTCCATTCCAAAGTTATTAATTAACTTTTCACTCTCCTTGAAAATTTAATGTGCTCTGGACCTAAAATATAAACTGGTATTCATTAGGTACCGTCTTTGTTTTTCTACATACATTAAATTAAGTCCTCATTCTGAATTTCTACCACAAATATCACTATATTAATTTCATATAACTGAGGTTTCTAAGACATTAAGTAACTCACCAAAGCCAATACAATGAATGACAGAACTGTAATTTGAATCAAAATTTCATATACAGATGAATAAGATGCAGCCCCTGCCTTCAGATAGCCCATATTTCTAGGAGAGTAATAGTAGACAACTGCAATCCAACATAAACCAAAATTAATGTTATAATGAGTTAGAGCTAAGTTACATCTTTGCACAGAGTAAATATTCTATAAATGTTTATGGTATTAATGAGGATAGAATATGCATGAAAAATGCGACTGATAAATATAAAAACACCTTAGAGTACGAACTCTAAAATAGTGCTCATATATCAGTAAATACATATTCAGCCAAGGAATAAGACAGTCTGTGAAATAAATGACATGGGTAAATTTAATTTACTGTCTTCAGAACTTTTCGGTAACAATTCAGAGATGTTAACTCTCAATGTTCCTACCACCCTGATCTTATATACGTCTTCCATGAAGGGAAATTGTATTGTAAAATACAATTTCTATTTCTGTAATTCCTCTCCTTGCTTACCTATTGAAGACATAATGGACCTTTAATCTTAAGTATGCCCTAATGTATTTGGGATCCTAGCTGAACCAGAGCTGGGTTTTTTTTTTTTTTTCCAATGCATGGAATTGAGTGGTACTCCTTCCCTCCTCTTCTCACCTCCCCAAGCATCTACTTGCTTTTTCAAATTTACATGGAAATCAAAGATGAAAATAAAAATAAAATATCTAAGTCATTTTCTTCAGCAAAGATGAGAATAGGAAGCTGCAAAATATTAATTTTAAGAATAAATTGTGAGTGCTTAAGAGAAAGAAGACTCCTTCAGAAATGTAGCTGGAGGGATGGAGAAGAATGAGGGACCACCTTGACAAATGGAATTTAAGCTCACAAGCCAGTGCAACTCAGGAGGTGTTGTGTCTGCTGAGGTAGAGGTAGGAATGTCAACAGCTCGATGTGTATACTAAAGGAGTTTGCTCAAGTTGTGAAATACCTAAAAGAAACACCCAAATACAGGCTTATTGTTAAACAAAAGCATGGGAGCTCTTTCTCATTTTCCAGCAAACTATTGGTCATCGGGAATTATGTATTAGGGACATTGGTGTCTGAAGACATCAGTCAAGTCTATGCCATAGGAGCAGAGGGTGAGGCCAGAATGGTTGCTCAGCTAGGCCCGAGAGTGGCATCAATGAAGACAACTGGATCGACAAGTCCCAGTTTTACCAGCTTGGATGTCAGAAAGAATCTTGAGTTAGCAGCTGAAGGAAGTGTGGCAGAGGCACCCGATGGTGAAGCAGTTTCTGGGGACGTCCACAAAATGCTGTGTGGACTTTGCAGGATTTCCTCAGTGAGCCGGGATGTTTTCCCTGCCTGAAATAATGTTTAACTTTCTATCTGCAACAACATGGATAATTCTCAAAAACAAAATGTTGAGTGATAAAAGCAGATTGCAAAAGGATAAGTACAATATGCCGCCACTTACATATATGTTTAAAATACATGAAACACTGGAATGTATTTTTATGGATGCATATACGTATATATATGCTAAACCTTTTTTAAAAAGCATGGATGGAGAGGAGTACAAATTGCTTCAGGATGCTGGTTACGTCAGTAAAGATGACCTCTGAGAGAAGGGAACCTGGCAAGGGGTATGTAGGGCTTCTTACTTTATCTGTTACATTTTTCCTTTGAAACATTTGTGAAGCAAATCTGGGACAATTTTAATACTTTTTATATTTAGGTGATGGATTCTTTTTCTTATTCTTTATAATGTATTTCAAAGATTTTTATAGTTAAATATTTTTAAAATAGAAAAAATAATCAGATTTAATTGTTGGTGTACGTGTAGGGTCATTAGCCCTGGGGCCTTTGGACTACGTTTATAACTTTGTTATCTTTAAAGAAAAGGGTTAAAATTATCCCAGGGATCTACTTTCCTTAAGGATTAGACACATGGAAAGTTTCAGCTTTATAATTTGGCTGGGTTTGAGTTATCCATACATAAAAGTTAACTTTAATTGTTGTGCAAGTGGAAATGTGATTTTTTTCATTATCCATGCATAGCTCAAAAGCAACTAACAACATTATGTTCAACTTCTAAAAACTTTACTGTTTGGATAAGATTAAGCATAAAGTGTTCAGAATCCAAAAATGATAATGCATAGGAAAGTTCTGATTGAATGAGAAACTAGTTCATGCAGGAAGTCTGTATGTAATTTTGAGTATAGTCTGCTCAACTACGAATGCTATTATCTGTTACTCCATTTCAGACTAAGCTGTTTGTCTTATGCACGTGTGCCATCTTCTTGACACAAGTTTTTGATTTCCGTTGCTTTATTTCAAATAAATAGAACAGAAAATAGAATTCTAAAAATGATCCCTTAATTTCAAAGGATATCCAAAGTTTCAATTTTTTTTATTTTTAGTATTCTAGTGTTCTTCTACCTTCTTCCTCATTAAACATCTTAGAGGATGGAAAGCAAGTAGACTACATTTTTATTAAGGAATGGGGTATAAAATCATGAGATGAGGAAGTGTAGGTAACATTTCTTTTAACTCAACAACTATAGCACAGGAAGATAAATGAAAAGTGATCACAGAGATTTTGGAGAAAATTTATAATTTATATTAGTTTTTGCATCATTGGCCTGGGGCACAGAAGGGGGGAGTCCTTATAACTGAACATTTGGGCTGTGCTTACAGGGCTGTGGAAACTATTCCAGTAGTCCTAAGAAAAGACAGCAGCTTCCTCAGATTCTACCTGCCTCTCACCTTATGCATGCTTTCTCCACATCTCTCATTCACACAAGGACCTCATCCTTGTTTTCTTTCCCTTCCAAAGTGATGACCCCTCTGGAAACTTTTTCCATTATGTCTATCACACATATGCACTCCTCAAGAGTCATTGCATCCTGTCTGGTATTGCTAATAATAATTTTATGAATATTCTTTATTCCAAAAAGACTGTAACATCCTGAGGGGAGAAACTTCATAAAATTTTTCATTTTATTTATTGTTCTTTAGTTCACACAGCAGTACCAGTAAATAACAGCACGACCAGAAAGAGACTTTATCTCATTTATACACAGAAAATAGAGGCACTGAGGGTGGAATGCTTTGTCCAATGATTTGTATTGAGGGTACTGGAGTGAGTCTAGATTCTAAACTCGTGGGGACTGAAGCCCTGTTCTGTTCTCAAGACTGCTAGGTTAGGAGTCTAAAAGTTTGCTGCCCTAGAACTTGCTTTTCTATAAGCTAGCTTGATATGGTGGGAGGCCATAACCTTTGGAGTCAAACAAATCTTGTTGCTTTAATTAGAGAAGTTGTATAACCTCACTGAGCCTCAATTTATTCATCTCTAAAAGAAAAATAATAAAATTTGCACATAAAATTTTGGTGAGGATCAGTTTAATTAGAATATTTGCATGTACTTAGCCTAGCACATAGCAGGTGATCAGTAGATGTTACTTCCCTTTTTCTCTCTGCTAGGTTCTTTTAGTTAACTGCTATCAGCTTTATAGACACCAAGTTTCAGTACTTAAATGTTTTTCCAAACCAAACCCAACAACAAAACACTGCCCTCCCTAACTTGAGCTTCAGTTATAGAGTTTTCCACTCACCGTATTAACCCTATTTAAATATGACAAATGAATTTGAACCTCAAATTTGTATGCTATTTGGATATAATTTGAGCTACTATCCTCTATAAGCATCTACCAGATTAGTATTCCTCTCCTCAATACAGTCATTCTTGGATTTCTTCCCTTTCCCACTGATCCCATGCTAAGATACCCAGAGGCCAAGCCTGCCCTAAGACCACCTCTCATGGAATTGGAGCAAGAGTAATATTAGAATCTAGCTTCCCTAACTCCTAGCTTATTGTTCCTTCTATGCTTCCTGTCCACACTAGACATGCAGTAAATAGATGTCAATTGATCTGTTGAAATATGGAAAGATGGACCAACCAAAGGAGATGGTGCTGTGACTTACTGAGAGTGGGTAGAGGACTGTAGGTGTACCAAGAAGAGGATGAGAATATAGGTGCATTGAGGTTGAAATACAGGGCAGAACTAGAATACATTGGATAGATTCTAGTCTATTGCAAGTCTGGTGGTCATAAGTACTTTAGCATGTTTAAAAGGTCAGTATTCAGAAATGGGTTTCTTTCCAACAGGGGTGTCTAAACTATTCAAATGGGTTTTTTTCCAAACAAGGATGTCTAAATGGTTATGCTTATTTAGGTGGCCTACTACCATCATGAAATTTATACATTCTTTCATGATTTATTCAACAAACACAGAATGAGCACCATATTTGATCAGATTTATGTACCTCCTCCAATTTTCTTGGCCTCACCTGTCCCCCAGGACCTTGGGCTCCTGCTCATGGAGAGCTCTGGCTGCCACTCATATTGCCATGGCTGCAGCTGCAGTTATTCAAATCTTGGCAACATCCACTTTCTCAGTACTCCCCCTAGTGAGTGCTGAGCTCTGGCACTATTTCTGTTATGGCATTTGCAATGGAAGCCACATAGATCTAGAACCCAGGCTTGACCTGACCAGATCTGTACAGACTCTTCTTCCTCCCACCCCACTGTAACTCAAATGAAGCACCACAACACAAGGTATGCAATCCAGCTTCCATAGTGACTGTGCAGGGGTGGCAGTACAAGAGGTTTAGTAGTTAATTGCCTATTGGAAAATCTTGATCAATGAGAGAAAAAGAGACAGGATATAAATTTCGTTCCTTTCCTCCCTCTAATCCACCATTACAAGGCCCAGTGATTGTGTTTAGCCCATATGAAAACACCCTTCATATTTCCAAACCTGACTAACTGACTGTGTGTCTTGAAGAATGACAGCCAGCTTGGTAATGGAGGGCCCTGACTGTGATCTTATATTTGTTTTTCCTTCTTCATGTTTCATATCTTTTTCTCTCAGTCTTGCTGTCCTTGGATGGGCCTCCTAAATTAAGAATTAGCACTTAAGATTTGCCTTAAGAATATCTCTACAGAACCCACCTAGCAAACAGAAGCAGCTAATGAAAACCAGACACCATGCTAGGAACAAGACAAATATGGTCCTTACACTTATGCAGCTTCAGTATAATAGGAGGGACAAGAAACACACTGCTGAGGAAAAAAGCACATTTATGATTTGTACTATAAAGAAAGCAATTGAATTCTGATAGGTAATAGTGGTGATAGGAAAATGAAGATTAAATCAGTTTAAATATGGAGAGTTGGGAAGGTCTCTCTGAGAAGGTTATATTTAAATTGAGACATGAATTAGAAAGAGTCAGCCATGATAAGAGCTGACATAAGAGAGTTTCTCAGTTGCCAGAGTGGATAGCATGTGGCAGGACCCTAAAGCAAAAGCAAACTTTGAGTGTTAAAGACACTCAACAAAGATAAGGATAGTTGGAGTGTCATGATCAAGGTGAGGGGTGACTGATTTCAGGCTAAGGAGGATGCAAGAGCCAGATGCTGTAGACTGTTGAATAAGTTTGAATTTTATTCTAAGTGTCACTGGAAGCCACTAAATGTTTTAAGCAATGATATTACAATAGAAGCTGGTAGAGTCCAATTCCAATACCAATTCAGGAGTTTTCTTTATTTATTGTGATAAAATTTTTTACCTATAACTCTAAAAGTAGAAGAACAAAAGGATCATGGAAATAAATACATAGAAGTAAATTTTTAAATATTTACTTTGCGTTAACATAAGCATAAATGTTATAGAAACACACAAACACATGTCAAATATGGAGAGTAGGTAGACTTATAACCACCAAGTTATTCTCTCCTCTATAAGAAACTATAATCTTTTACAATACTATTTTTTTTTCCAGTTAGTCCAGCAGTGTTTGTTGATCTAATTCATCTTCTTTGCTCTACCTTCATTTATGTTGGTTTATTTCTTTGTATTTAAAGAAAGTTTGCAGTATTTGCGGTTGTAATTTCTTAAAGTACAGAGCTTCTTTTGCCTCATTTAGAGTTTCTCATTAACTTAATTCTGTTGCTTTGGCTGTCATTTGTGCAATCTGCTAAGTCACAAATTCATGGAAATACAGAAGTACATTTTGCTAATGTGCACTAAGCAATGCCCTCTATAAAAATGCGTCTTATATAATGTCATTTACAAAATGCCTGCTGCAGCTGCCAGGGGAGGGTTTTTATAGACTAACCCAGATTAGGTTGAAAACATATCTTCTAGGCAGAGAAAGCTCTCCTCTATAATTCTAAAGGCTTTTCTCGTGGTTGTTACCTATTTTCAACTGTCATGCGTTCTTAAATTGCCTCTCTGAAGTTAGGTTTTTAGCCATCTCATGCCTATTTAAGTGTGTTTTATTAACCAAGAATTGGTGGACTTTTTTAGAATAGTTTCATAAAGCAACAATTCATGAAAATTAAAACCAAATACCAACATTATCCTAGCCCGAGTTATACACAGATAGAATTGACAATAACCAATGTGATATCTTTTGTCAAGAAGAGGGCAACTGAATATATTATTTTCTGGCCAAAAATTATACCACAGAGATTCATTCCTTTTCCTTGGTTGGCAAGTTGTATCAACTCAGGCTTTACTCTTGAAGTTAGCAACACTTTCACATGAATTTGTTCATCATGTTGATTTACAGAAGACAGTTGCCTGAGATGGAGAGATTTTGACTGAAGAAGATAGATGCTATCTGAAAAGGCAACACTACCAGGGAGGTCTATAAACAGAGTACCCAAGAGAATGCTGAATAACCCGGGGAGGTGGTTGCATCGGCACTGAAAGCGAGGATGGTTGTATGCCAAATTCTAACTTCAGATTTTTGCTTCAGGCAACACTGTTAGATTTCAAGTTCCATTAAAGAGCCCTCCTTTTCAAGCAGATGGTGGCTTCACTGATAAAGAAAACAGTGGTGGAGAAAAAATGGCCAGACCAAGCTTCAAAGAAGCAAAACACCAAGGGAAATATTATTAATGTTTCTTGGAGAGTGAATTACTAGAAAAAAAAGAGTCTTTAAATGGAAATGATACAATGGAAATAATTTATTGAACAGAATATATGAAGTGTATAGGGCCCTAGCCCTTTTCAGACGTTCTACCTCCCTGAAGATTGATAAGGAAATAGAGTTAAAATATTTCTAATTCCAAATAAAATGTGTTATAACCAGAACATATTTTTATATTGGGAATATTTCGTGCCTAACTGAAATAATTTAAGTGAAGGTTCAAGACAGTCTCTCTGCGGAGGGAATATTCAAGTTAAGCAATAAAACTTTGAGTAATCAAAATACTATTCTGCCCCTGATTAAGAAACTTTTATTTCATCGGAAAGAACATGCAATGTCTTTAGCCAAGCTAATTTCTAGACATAAGCTAATTTTTAAATTGTATATTTAAAAATATACTCTATAGAATTAAATTAATGGATAAAGTAAACATTATTTGTTTCTTATATATAGCATGTAATTTGATAAAAACACAGACAGCTATGTATATTCAAAATTTTACACACATGTTTGCACATGAATGTATGGATTTTATTAAAGTGTGAATCTATTTTATATATTTATATTTATATATTTATATGTTTATATAAAATCAATTGGTATAATTGGTGCCAACTAAGTCTGCTTATTTGCTCTGTTATCAGTGGGCCTATACTCCAAATTCTACCTGCACACTTGGCTAAGGATACTTTGCATTAGTATTACATGTTGGTTGTTTTGGCTCCTGAGTTTTAACCCTCTGTTTTATTTGAACCTTGCATTCCTACTGGGAAATCCTCAACTCTTAAGTCATCTGTATCTGGCTTCCATTTGATCTGTGGTTTATGGGCCCTACCTGGTCCTTTATGTTGTTTGTCAAACATGTCTACACTTTCTTGATCTTGGCTTCTCACACTGTTTCCAAAATGTGCTTCCAAGAATTTTCCTGAGAGAGAAAGAAGCACATGGAACTTTCTACCATCAGATTGGTTTAACGGGGATCTAAAATTTAGTAAGGTGTAGGGCTTTGGCAGACCTGCTTTAGTAAACTTGGTTCCTTTATTTGTATAATCTTAATTCAGAGTTTTAATTACATATCATATATTGATGACCTGATCAGATTTGTTGTGCTAATTGTCTTTTGTACAAAGATCAGTAAAGCATAGTGATTAATTATCAAGAGCCTAGTAGATGAGAGAGACATAATAATAAATAATTTTAATACAATATAAGTGGTAGGATAGTGATTGACATAAGGTAAGCTCAAGGAAAAGGTAATAATCAACTCTACTTATAGATGAGGGATCATATGTTCCAGTTTTCCTGGTAAAGCCCTGGTTTATGACTCTTGCCCCAACATCCATTAGAGTTTAGTATTAGTGTCACGCTCTTTCATTCTCCAGTGTGTACCAATTTAGACAAAAAAAAAATTATATGGTAACCCTACTTATAGTGGAAGGTCAAGCAAACTCTATAAGAAGTTGTAAGAAATGAGATCAAAATTATGAAAAGGACTTTGTCAATTTCATAAGACAAAAATGAAATTACTGGCAAGGAAAATAGGTACAGTGGCCTGAGCAATATGCAAATCTAGAGAACGATATGTAGTTCACATGACTGTGCCTCATAGCAGAGGATGCTGTGGGCCGGAGAACTAATCAGGGGCCAGCGATGGCGAACCCTCTCTGTCATGTCAAGGACCTTATACAATTTCTATTTATAGACAACGGAGTCACATTAAATTTTTTTAACCAAAGGAATAACTTGATTAGGTATGAATTTTAAAAATACTGTGCAGAATAGATGAGTAGGGAATAAAACTTTAGTCAGATAGACTAACTGGGAAACCGTTGTTACTAAGGCAGAAGCAGTGAGAACAGAAAATAGAGATTTTAAAGCTATTCTTGGGGGAAGGGATTGATAGATGTTAAAGGTTTATTTGATTTAGAAGATAAGAGAAAAGGAAGAGCTTAGAGTATATTCAGTGAACAGTTAAATATGTAGATCAGGAGCTCTGAAAAGAAGTGTGGGCTACAAGTATGGGATGTGGTAGTGTGAGTAAAAAAGCAAAGTCTGAATTGCAAAGAGGAAGACTTCAAAGCCAAAACAAGTCCTTCTAACTTTATTAGGACAAATGTGAGATTATGGGATAACAAATGGAAAAAACTTTAGGAAAAAATTTGCAAGAGACTTATATGTCAAATTAGTTTTGGTTATTATGACAAAAGTTGGCACTAGAGTTCAAATTGCTGGTACCATTTTTGTTATTTATTGATTATATTATTCTTTTTGAATGTGTAATCACTAAACTACTATTATGTAATAGGATTTTTTTTTCTAGAGTGAACAAAAGTGCTCTCCCCCAAGATCTATTTTGAAATTATTAATATGTATAATTAAAGCTATTAGTGAAGGTCCCAGTCATATGAGTCAACAGTAATCTATATGTTAACATATAATTTTCATATTCCTTTCATTTAGGCAGAAGCAGAGTGACCTACTCAAAGAATGTCTTGTATTTGTCACAACCAAGGAAAAGAATCGTTGAAGTCTTCTCTCAATTGACAAGAGTAGATCTCTGCAAATAAAGTTTTAGAAGATATTAAATGTTTCAGGAACTTCTGATCAATCTTTTAGAGTGATGTTTCTAAATTTGGCTTAAAGTGAATGAAAATGTCCAAAAAAAGAGAAAAGATTGGTATTTATTTATTTTTTATATTTATTTTTTTTGTATTATAATTGTCAATTTTTTTGCCTTTCTACTGAGATATAAATTCTGAATAGATATGCTTGTGTAGTGAAAGGTGTTTAAATAATGATACATAAACATTTCTCAAGTATAAACATACACAAGTATAAAGGCATACTTATGCGTGAGGTTTTTCTAAACATACTGGAATTAATTACAGTACTTTCAAATTGCCATACCCAAGTAGGAGAAATGTTCTATAATTTCTGAGAATAATTTCTGAAGCATTATTTGAACATTCACAATATATTTTTATCATCAAGGCAAAATTATCTTCCTTATCAATGACTTACACCTTAGTATATTTTGTTGTTTTGAATTATACAAATTAGGAATGTGTGCTAATTCACACAATATTTATAAATTAATTAATATATAATGAATCTTAAAAGCAATTAAAAATATACTTTTTAATTTTTGAGGTTATATTCAATAAGAATATGGAACTGGTTAAAAAGTAGTAAAATTAATAGTTTTTTTAAGGCAAAGAATTAAATAATAACAAAATGCTCCAAATGCTTTTAGCTTCTATCCTTAGAAATGAATTTTAAGAACTGCTCTATTTATCATATATATATATATATATATAAATTAATGTGATTTACATTTTGTAAGTATTTTACATTTATTTAGTGGTATCCATACATGTTCTAGAATGAAATATAAACACACTAAGAAAAATATTTTCAAAATGCAGTTTAAAACTGAAAAGAAATGTTTAAGATTCAGTAATTTAATTAAGCAAAATTAATTCCTTCCTTTCTACTCTGTTTTTTTTTTCTTTTTCATAAGTAATCAAATCACACCATATCATGTAATCTTTGACCAATGGCTTTTGTTTGTCTCAGGTAGCACAGATGCTACACTGTGCCACCCAGATCTCTTCCAGAACTAGCATACTCATTACCTCAGCTTCTGGGAGTTAGCCTCAGCTGCTGATGCTAACTGCTAGGTCCCTCTTTGGGAATTGCCTTTGGTTGAAAAAGGCTGCCTCACTCAAGGTTACCCCCTCTTCTCAGGGTGCAGCTCACATCCAAGGACTGGTTATGAACATTGCTAAAGCTCATTCTCCTTGCTTCAATCTGGGACCTCTCTGAATGACCAATCCAAAAGCTCTCTGTGGGATCAACTGATGGCTTTATTGCAGCTGTATGACAGTTTCAGTCCTGTTTCTTTTACCCTTCTGCAGGTGTTGCTCCCAGGAATATTCCCTAATAAATCACTTGGATGAAAATCTCAGCATCTCAGTCTGTTTCCTGGGGAAATTAAGTTAGTGCCAATAATAGTCTGAAGAAGCAAGTCCAAAAATAGGATTTTGGAACAAGATCACATCGCAGGTGGTAGGTAGCTGCTGTGAACTTTGTGTTCCCCCAGAACTCATGTGTCGAAACTATAACCCTAATGTGACTGGATTTGGAGACAGGGCTTTTAAGGGTAAGTAAGGTTAAATGAAGTCATAAGGGTAGGGCTTTAAACCAATAGAATTGGTAGCCTTACAAGAAGAGAAAGAGAGAAAGAAATCTCTTTTTCTTCACCATGTGGAGACACATCAACAAAGCAGCTATCTGCAAGCAGAAAGAGAACCATATTGGTGTTTAGACTTCTAGGCCTTAGAACTATAAGAAAATGAATTTTTTTATTGTTAGTTAAGAAACCCAGTGCATTGTATTTTTTTTGTTTGTTTTTTAATTATAGTTGACATTTAATATTATATTAGTTTCATGTGTACAGCATAAGTGGGTAAGTCTAGTACCCACTTAGAACATACATTGTTATTATAATATTATTGACTATATTTTCTATTCTGTACTTTACATCCTAGTGACAATTTTGTACCTGTCAATTTGTACTTCTTAATCCCTTTATCTTTTTCACTCAGCCTCCCAATCCCCCTCCCATCTATCAATCATCAGTTTGTTCTCTGTATCTATAAGTCTGTTTCTGTTTGTTTCTGTTCATTTGTTTTATTTATTAGTTTTCATATACAGGTGAAATCCTATGGTGTTTATCTTTCTCTGACTTATTTCACTTAGCATAATACCCTCTAAGTCCATTCATGTTGTCATAAATATTAAGATTTTGTTCTTTTTATGACTAATATTCCATTCATATGTATCACCTCTTCTTTATCCAGTTGTCTCTCAATAGACACTTAGGTCGCTTCCATATATTAGTTGTTGTAAATGATGCTGCAATGAGCATAGGGATGAAGATACTTTTTTGAATTAGTGTTTCAGATTTCCTCAGGTAAATATCCAGAGGCTTTCCTCAGGTAAATATCATATGGTAATTTTACATTTAAATTTTTGAGAAAATTTCATACTCTTTTCCATAGTGGCTTTACCAATTTACAGTACACAGGGGCTCCCTTTTCTTCATATACTTGCCAACACTTGTTTGTTAGTTTATTGAAGATAACCATTCTTGCATGTGTGATGTGATATATCATTGTGGATTTAATTTGCATTTTGCTTATGATTAGTGATATTGAGCATCTTTTCATTCTGTTGACCATCTGTATGTCCTCTTTGGGGAAATGTCTATTGAGGTCCTCTGCCTATTTTTTAAATTGTATTGATTGGGGTTTGTTTGGTGCTAAGTTGTGTAAGTTCTATATATATTTTGCATATTAACCCTTTATCAGATGTATCATTGGCAAATATCTTCTCCCATTTATCAGGCTATCTTTTCATTTTGTTCATGGTTTTATTTGCTGTGTAAAAACTTTTTAGTTTAAGATAGTCCCATTTGTTTATTATGTTTGTTTGTTTGTTTCTCTTGCCTGAGGACATCCAAAAAAGGATTATTAAGAGCAATGTCAAGTTTACTGCCTGTTTTCTTCTAGGAGTTTTATGGTTTCAGGCTTTACATTTAAGCCTTTGATAATTTTGAGTTTCTTCTTGTTTATGGTGTAAAAAAGTGGTCTAGTTTTATTTATTTATTTTTTTTATGTATCTGTCCTGTTTTCCCAGCACCATTTACTGAACAATTGCCTTTACTCTATTGTACATTCTTACCTCCTTTGTCATAAATTAATTGGCCGTATAGGTGTGGGCTTATTTCTGGACTCTCTATTCTGTTCCATTGATCTATGTGTGTGCTGTGTCCTAAAGTTTTTGGGTTGTTCTGTTTTCATTTTTATTTATCTTAAGGTCTCTTGATTTCTTCCTTGATCTCTTTGTTATCTCATTCATTGTTTAGTAGCATATTATTTAGCCTCCATGTGTTTGTTTATTTTTCAGTTTTCTTCTTGTAGTTGATTTCTAGTTTCATACCATTTTGATCAGAGAAGATGCTTGATGTGATTTCAAATTTCTTCAACTTATTGAGACTTATTTTATGGCCCCAAATGTGGTCTATCCTGGAAAATATCCTATGTGCAAAGAAAAGAATGTATATTCTGCTGCTTTAAAGTGAAAAGTGATAAAATTATCAATTAAATCTATCTGGTCTGATGTATCATCTCAGGCTACTGTTTCCTTGTTGATTTTTTATCTGAATGAGCTATCCTTTGATCTCAGTTGGGTGTTAAAGTCCCCTACTATTTTGCTATGCATCTCTTCCTTTATGTCTATCAACATTTGCTTTACAAATCTAGGTGCTTCTACATTGGGTGTGTCAATGTTTACAAGGATTATTTCCTCTTTTTGGATTGATTCCTTTATCATTATAAAATGTTCTCCTTTGTCTCTTCATTACAGCCTTTGTTTTAAAGACTATTTTGTTTGATAGAATTATTGCTATCTCAGCTTTTTTTCATTTCCAATTGCATGAAACATCTTTTCCATCCTTTTACTTTTAGTCTCTGTGTGTCTTTTGATCTGAAATGGGTCTCTTGCATGCATTTTATTTTTTTTATTCATTCAGCCACCCTGTGTCTTTTGATTAGAGCATTTAATCTATTTACATTTAAAGTAATTATTCATAGGTATTTAGTTATTGTCATTTTAGATATTTTTAATTTTCTTTTTCTTCTTAAAGAAGTCCCTTTAATATTTCTCTTAATACTGGTTTAGTGGTGATAAATTTCTTGAGCTGTTTCTTCCTGGGAAGTTCTTCATTTGTCCTTAAATTCTAAATGATAGCCTTGCTGGGTAGAGTAATCTTGGTTGTAGGTCATTGCTCTCCATCTCTTTTCCTTTTGGTACTCCATGATGCAAATGTTGTTATGCTTGGTATTATCTCAAAGGCCCCTTAAATGATCCTCATTTTTTGGGATTCTTCTTTCTTGCTGCTGTTCTGATCGGGTGTTCTCTGCTACCTTGTTTTCTAAATTGCTGATTTAGTCCTCTGCTTCATCTAATCAGCTGTCAATACCCTTAATATATTCTTCATTTCAGTTATTGTATGTTTATTTTTGTCTGGTTCTTTTTTATGGTTTGTATCTCTTTGTTAAAGTTCTCACTAAATTCATCTACTCTTCCCCTAAGTTCATTAAGCATTCTTATAACCAGTGTTTTGAACCTTATATCTCATAGATTGCTTATCTCTTTTGTTTGTTTGTTTGTTTGTTTATTTAATAGTTTCATCCTGGTCTTTCACTTGAACATGCTTTTTGTCTTCTCATTTTTGCTGCCTCCCTGTGTTTGTTTCTGTGTATTAGGCAGACCTGCCATGTATCCCAATATTGGGAGGGTAGCCTTATATAGTGGGTGTCCCATGGGACCATTGGCACATTCTCCCTGGTCACTTGTCTGCATGCTCCAGGGGTATCACTTGTATGGGTTATGCTGTGCCTTCCTGTTATAGTTGAGCCTTGATTTTACTATTGGCATATCAGTGGATGGGATTGACCCTCAGGCTGACTGGCTGTGAAGACTGGCTGTGACTATAGTAGATGAGTTGTGCAGAGGCTGACCAATGGAGTGAGATTCACTTTATCTCTAGTGCCTGCTGAGTCTACCCTTTGGGTATGTCATTTGTAGCTAACTGGATGGTACTCTGGTATGGTATGAAGCTGACCACTGTGGGTGTTGGTCTTGGAGTCTTTTGTGGGAGGTAGTCTCTGGTGCAAGCCAAGGTTAGCTGCTGCTTATGCCTGATTGGGGTCCAACTGGTAGAATATATAAAGTGATCTGTGATTGGTATTTGCCTGTGATCGACTTGGGGTGCCTGGGAGAGACTGCAAACTGAGGCCGTTTGCCACTAGTGCCAAGCTTGGGGCCACTTTGTAAGTGTACAGGGCATGCCCAGGCCATCTACTACTTGTATGGTGTTTATGGAACTTTGAGAGATTTTAGAAAAGTCCACAATGTGGACAGATGCTTGAGGAACAGCCACTGAAAGAGGTTTAGGCCAGTGCATGAGATGGGTAGGGTAGGGTCTCAGGGAATCACCAGGTTGTGCCAGTGGTGTTAGCTAAGTTAATGGAGATTCAGATTTGTTACCTGCCTGCTCCTGCTGGCTGGCTGTGGGAAGGTCTCAACAAAGGAACAATGTCATCTACTAGTACTTCTGCCTTAGCCTACCGATTGTGTGGGTGAGGGCTCAACAATGGAACAATGGCACCTTCCAGCACTAATATCCTATAGAAAGCTGCCGCTCCAGCCCTTACCCTGAAGGCAGTTAATTTTTTTTTCTTCCCCATATGTCTCTGGCACCATTTGAGCTGCTGTCCCGTTACTTGAGCTTAGGATGACTGCTTGTGAGTGAGTGAACCTATGCTTGGGTCCTTTACAAAGACAACTGAATCTACAGCAACTCTTTATTTCACCTGAATGGACTCCTCACTGATTTTCACAGCCAGATATTGTGGAGACTCTCCTTCCTAGAGCTGGTACTCTGGGTTGGGGAGTCAGGTATGGTCCTGGGGCTCCTCATTCCACAGAGGGGACTTCTGTAGTTGAGATATTTCCTTAGATTTTTAGCTACCACAGGTGGGTGTGGGACCAGTCTGTTTTGTCTCTTCTTTCTTTCCAGTTTCAAAGTGACATCTTCTCTATATCCTTAGTTTTAGGAGTTCTGTTCAGTTAGTGGTTCTCGAGGGTGGCTGTTCTATCATTTCATTGTCATGGGAAGAGGTGAGCACAGCATTTACCTATTTCACCATCTTGACCATAAGTCCTTCATGGTATTTTGTTACGACAGCCAGAACAGATTAAGACAATGAGCCACTGACAACCTCAGTATGCAACAGCTATGCAATTGTTGAAACTTTTACTAATGGTGAATTCAGATTGGATACTCATAAAAGAAAATGCTTTGGTTACTGTAATGTCTAAGTATTTGAATAGTTTGGAGAGTCTAGTAATTGCAACTATGGAATCAGACGGATCTTCTAGGGGCTGATACATTGGAGAAAATAATAAAATCCAAGAGTAATTAATCACCAATTTAAGATAAAGTATGAAAGTTAAAGGGCCTTTTGACAGCACATGAAGAAACACTCATACACTTAGAAACAAAAGAACCTGAGAATCAGGAATGAAAATTTATTAAAAGGATGTTGAAAATGAAGATAAGATTGCATTCTCAACCCAAGCAGGTCTGCTACACCAGGGTCAGGTCTCTGATTAGCATAGTGGGATTCTGAGATTTGAAAGGGGAATCTGGGCCAGTGAATTTAAAAATCTAGAATTCCTAGAGGTCCCTGAACCCTCGGTAAGTGTGGTTCATTTTTCTCTATAACAGCTACCTTTCTCCTTTTGTTTGAAGATAATGTATAGGTCTGAGTCTTGCAAGACAATATACATTCCTTTCAAGATCTAAGTTCACTTTCCCAATGGCTACCAAAACAGTAACTGCTTTTATGTCACAATATAACCCAAACATAAAACTGCTGAGCCTGATGGAGGAAAAAGACTGTACCACAAGATAATGCAGGACCAAGTTAAAATATAGTTGAGATAATAACTGGATCTTCAAGGGTCTGGGATCAAAGGGTGAGGACATAAAGTTTGACAATGGAGAAGTTGTCAATATGAGAGTAGTTTTTAGTGATACAAATTTTAATAACATGGCAATGATCCTGCTGTAGGTTTAAAGAAAAGAAAGCTCACACTACATAAAGTAGGGACAAAATTCCCATGGCAGGCAGTGGAGGAAGGGGTCAAGTGGCTATTAGAAGTGGGTACACTAAGTCAAATATTATGTAAGGCCTGCAAGCATTTCATTTGACTGTTTTGTGGGGGAGGCCCAAGGTATACACCACTTGCCAAAGTATGAGGGATGTATTGATGGTGGTACTTGCATCATCTTAAACTCTGAAGAAAAGGGATGAAAAGAGAAAATGTTACTAAGTACTGGGTTCCCTGATAGCAATGCAGATAATAGAATTCCAAAATGTTGGAAGCCTGGCAGCTGTGCAAAATGGGTACAGATATGATAACAACATGGTGAATGTGGCAATATAGGGTGTCTAAGATGCATAAAATTATGAGATGTTTAATGGAACCTAGGTTCAAGTTAGGTGGGCAGTCACCAAGAATATTTCTCATTCTATGTAAAGAAAATATCAGGAACGAGCTCAATAGAAAATCATGATCCCTTGCCCAGTTTTCTGAATTGAGTTAGTTTACAAACTTAGAACCCATATACTAAAGAGGATGCTAGGTCTCCAGAAAGAAGAACCCTATAAATCCACAACAGTATGTAAAGTGAAGATTCCCCAGTCTTCCTCCCCAAATAAAGTTGAAGTCACATTCTTAGGTAATCATACACTAGGGAAAAAGGGAATACCCACACAGTTACAAGTGCCATGGACACAGGGTCTATATTGAAAGTGTCCTTCTCCTCTAGCTAATATAGGAAATAAAACATACTGTATCCTGGTGAAATGGGAGAGGTTAGTGATACCTATAAGGACCTAAACTATGCAAAAATGGTGGTCCCCGTTGAATCTCCATTTAATTAATCAGTCTTTCCAATTAAAATTTTAAATGTATCCTGAGAATGACAGTGGACTACTGAATACTCAACCAAGTAGTTGCTCCAATTGAAACTCCTTTGTCAGATGTGGTATCTTCACAGACAAAATAACATAGCCTTAGGGCATGGTCTGCAACCAAAGAGCTGGTGAATGCATTCATTTTCAACCTTAGCAGGAAGCAGGCTGAAAAGTGTGCCTATTCATGGAAGAGAGAAAAATATGCACATGCAGTCTTGCTCCAGGGTTATTCTAACCCCTCTCCCCACCTTCTATCATAATTAGTCCAAAGGGACTGTCTGAATATTCTGCAAAACATCACATTGGTCCACTATATCAAAAAGTGTACTATTAATTGAACCAGAGGAGCAAAAAGCAGCAAGTATGTTAGATGTTTTGGTAAGCCAAATAAGCTCCAGGGGATGAAAAATGAACCCTATAAAGATTCTGGGGCAAGCTATATCAGTTAAATTTTAGATAGCACTGAGGCTTATAGGAACATCCCCCTAAAAATAAAAAGGGAAGTATTGCCTCTTGCACCTCTTACCACTAAGAAGAAAACATAATACCTGGTAGGCCTCTTAGCATTCAGAAAGCAGTGTATTTCACATTGAGAAAATTGCTTCAATCCATTTAACAAATGACATGCTTTGAGTGGGATCCCGGCAGGAAAGTTCTCTAGTGGGTTTAGGTTGCAACACAGGTGACTCTGTTGCTTAAGCCATAGAACCAGGCAAATTCTATGGTACTGTATTAAGTATATAATGTAATATAAATATTGTGGTACAAAAAGATGCTTTATAAAATTTATGGCAAGTCATAGTAGGAGAATCAAATTATAGACCCATATGTTTCCAGAACAAAGATATACCATCTGTTCTAGAAAATTATGGACCATTTGAAAAATAGTTCTTGGCATGTTCCTGCCTGGTAACAAGGTGACAGGACATGAAGTGACCTTGTGATCAGAACTTCCATCATGGTTTGAGTTCTGCTAAAGGCACCAAGTCATAAAGTGAGACAAACCCAATAGCAATTTGAGTAGTATATCTGAGATCAGCACAGGGTCATCAGGCACTCCAGTGCTTACACAATTGATTCATGAACAGAGTAACCATGGTGGCAGGGGTGGACGTTATATATAGACTTAACACTATAGACATCCACTCACCAAAGCTGGTGTAGCTACTGCTGCTGTCGAATATTCAGCTAGCTAGTGACAGACCAACACTGATCCCTGAGTGTGGCAGCATCCCTAAGGAGATCAACTAGGCACTTCATGGCAAGTTGATTCTATCTTAAAAGGAACAGCAACTTACCTTGACTGGAATCAACCCATTGTGAATATGGGGATGGTTTTCCTTCTCCCAGGGCTTTAGTTAGCAACACATTTAGCAGTATCTGACCCATCAACACAGAATCACGCATGATATTACACTGGACCAAGGGACCTACTTTACAGCAAAGGAGGGAACACCTTGACCATGGATCTATTAATTATAACATTGACTGCACTGCCCAGAAGCTACTGCTTAATGGACCAAAGGAATAGCATTTTCAAAAGGCTATCATATTGAAGAAGATACAGTAAGGAGGGTATTCCAGCCTCCAGGATACAATATGCATTCTAAATCAATGTCAATTATATGGTATTCCATACCAATAGATAGAATACCTGGGCCCAAGAAACAAAATTTAAATTAGAATGGGCTTGGGTTATTCTCGTAGATCCACTTAGAGAACTTATGTTTTCTGTCTTTGCAATGGTGGGCATGTGGGTCTAGAGGTCCTGAACCCTAGAGAGATACTGTTTCTACCAAAAGACACAGTGAGGGTGTCATTCAGCTTTGAGTTACAGCTGCCACCTGGTTACATTTGGCTCCTTGGATATGGGCTGTCCCCTAGGTGGGGCATGTCCTAAGGTGAGGTCACTCTCTTCCATTGAGGATGATGCTAAGGAAGGGACACAGGCTGTGAGCAGCCATCACTCTAAATATTTGAGGAAATGAGTAGCTTTGTCCTGAATAAGGGATTGAGTGATAACCACAACAGCCACTCCAGCTCATTTCTTGCACTGCTTGGGTGCTTATTTCTTGCATGGAAATTCTACTCCATGTGTGAACAGCTCCTTCAGAATTCTGGTCGTTTGTTTTTTTCCTGAGAAAATTTTCCATAGCTTAGTGAAACAAATTACAGTTTCCACCGTTGCAACTGATCTCAGGCTACTCATCATCTAATTCTATTGCATCCACACTACAGCCTAATTTTTCTTCTGCTAGGTCTTGCTTCCTTCATCTCCTTGAAGGTATTGTTCCTGAGAGCAAGGCCCAGTGTGCATGCACATATCCATCACAAAGTCTCAGTCTTGGGGAATCTTCTTAAGCATCTCCCTTCCCCCTTTCCTCAGAAAGACATTAAAGAATGTGTGGTAAATATAGTGCTTAGAGATAACCTTACAAAAAAGTAAACTGACCCAAAAAATGTAATATGACTTCTTCATTTCTGACATTTATTTTCAATTTTTAAGGAGATCTCTTTGTTTAGAAGTAAACTGGTGAAGAAGAAAATTCTGCCTATGAATTTTAGTTTTGAGGAAGACACATACGCCAAAACAACAACAGACAACAACAACAGAAAATAAACAGAAAAATTAGCTGCTGAATTTATTAGTTTACTAGGGCTGCCATCACAAAGTACCACAAATCAAATGTCTTAAACAACAGAAATTTATTGACTCACACTTTTGGAGGCTAGAAGTCCAAGATCAAGGTGTTGGCAGGATTAGAGCCTTCTGAAAGCTGAGAAGGAGAATCAGTTCCAGGCTTCTCCCCTAGCTTCTGCTGGTTTGCTGGCAATCTTTGGTGTTTCTTGGCTTTTGGTGCATCACCTTCATCTCTGCCTTCATCTTCACATGTTGTTCTCTCTCTGTGAGTGTCTCTGTGTCCAAATTTCCCCTTTTGTTAAGGATAACAGTAGTATCGGATTAGGGGCCCATTCTACTCCAGTATGACCTCATCTTAATTTAATGAATTATACTTGTGACAAACTTGTTTCCAAATAAGTTCACATTCTGAGATACTGGAGGTTAGATTTCAACATAGGAATTTTGGGGGGACACAATTCAACTGGTGATACTAAACTTTGGAGGAAAGTTAAGTGGTAGAAGATTCAAAGTGGGATCTTTTTTAATGGGGAACTTAAAGCACTATTCTCAAGAAAAGTGATTGTCCTTCCACTTGCTGGTTGAGAGATTACTCCTTAGCAGTTGCTTTTCAGATGAAGCAGAGAAAATACTGGGTTCCATTTGTGCCCTGACATGTACCTGTTTTTTTGATACATCTGAAAACTTTATGGCAGCAAAAGCAAAAGAAATAATAAAGTGTCCTCTCTGTGTGAGTCTATAGTAACTGGTTACGGCTAATCTTCTGGAGAAAGAGAATTCAATCTAGCAATTAGAATTGTGGGCACAAATTCTAGATGAAAACCCTCATCATCCTGTTTGGTTCATTGACTCTGAAAGGCCCACATGCATGTCACATTGCCAAATTGCACATCTGCATTTTGGTTGGTACATGCCTTCGGTGTTGGCATTGGCCTTATGACCACAGAGCTTTCTATTGTAGCTATTTTCGTGGCTTGGCTCTTTTTTATTCCCTTAGGTCTTATGGTGGAGCAAGAGGACACCCACGGTGGAAGCCAAAAGAGTCATCTTAATGAATGGCATATTATAGACCTTGTGATTGTGATTTGTAATGTTTCATAGCATAGCTGGCTAAATTCCTGTTACTGAAGGATCAAGTTAAATCAGGCATAAAAGTGATGTGGAATCTTTTCTTATAGGAAACCTTTCACATGTGCACTCTTGTTTCAACCAAGGCTCCCTTTTGTATGAACTGTTAAAGGGAAGTTAAATATTATATACAAATGTGGAGCATATACTGTGTCACAGGACTCTAGAACTAAGTCAGAGACCTCAGGTGTCCCATGCTCTTACCTGTGCCATCTCTTGTGGTAGGTTTGTGTACATGGAACTCTGAATAAAAAACTCTGGTCAAAGCTTTTGGTCATGGGCTCCCTTCTGCAGCCTTCTCATTAAACACAGGATTCAGGAACCTGCTGTAACTCTGCCACAACTGCAAAAAAACATATTTCAGTCTCGGAGTGTCAGAGTGAAGCGGGGTGGGGGTGAAGTGAATCAACCAAATGCTAAAGCAAATAAAAACATCTTTTAAAATGTTGCCTGCTTGCTGCCAAATGTGGGCTCAGAGGGAGTACCACCAGGAGCAAGTTCCACATGGTGAGGCTTTCCGTGGAGAAGCCTGGCTGACAGGCCAGGAGGATTCAGTAATTAACACTGTCAAAGACTTGTGAGGCCCCATTTCAGCAGCTCGATTGGAAAGTGTTTGCCCATGTAGTCACCCTTCAGCAGCACAGCTGCAGTGTGGAGTCCATCAGCGCTTGGCACATGTGTGGGCTCAAACTCTTTGTCATGTAGTATAAGAAAATGAGTGGGGGGTGGTTCCTTTTGGGGGCTTTAACCCTGTGGGGATTAGGGCTAAGAGTATCTGATTTTTAAAAAGGTTAATTAAATAAGGTACTCTAAGAATGCTGAATAACCAGCTCCTGGAAATTATAGCATCCAGTAGGCTTTAGGAAGAATGGCAGCCATCTCCTGAGAAAGAGGAGAAAATTAGTGGATTGGTAGCTGTGCTGTAATGGAGAAAACAGAAACTGGGTGTGGGTTTGTGGTTTCAGTTCCCAAGACTGCACTTTCTAGTGCTATGGCAATTGGGCAAATCACTTAACCTTTCTAAACATATATATATATATATATATATATATATATATATATATATATATATACACACATATATATAGTTGTTTAATATATATATAGTTTATGTACGTATATATCTCTCTATATGTATATATATACACACACAATGGGGACTATGATATCGTATACAAAGTTTTTATTATGACTATACAGACATGTATTATTGAGCAAATAAGCTATAAATACATATTCATGTGTACATTTATCTGTATACCTCATTTATTGATCAACTACTATGTAATCAACAAACCATTATTGACTACCTCCTATGAGTAAGTATTAAACATAGCAATAGTGATCTCCATTCTCTTAGAGCTGATAAACAAATAAAACATTTTTAGGTTGTAGGAGACCTGTGCTAAGAATAAAAAGGGTGGTAGGATAAATAACTAAAATAGCTGCTTTAGGTGGAATAGCTCCAAAAAATTTATATACGTATTCTCAATTTTTCTGACCCCTTTCTCTGGTAGGCACTACTGTTCCCATTTGCCTACAGGGAAACTGAAGTTCTCAAGTTAGTTCTGATGGGGCATGCTTCATAATGGGTGCATTCAAGCAGAACTAGGTGATTTATGCTGAAAACTCATCTGTTTCAGTGAGTGTATGTTTGAAATCAATGGATGGTCCCAGCCCACACTGATCTTTATTTCCTTCACTTATCTTCTTTAGGTAAAATGTTGTTTGCTAGAGCCTACATGTATTACAATGAATAGAGCCATACGGTGGTAAACTACACTTGCTTACACTTTTGGCACTCATGTTATCTGTCATCACCGAGCACTGGGGAGGGCACAAATAGACCTAAGATGGCCACACTGCTCTGTTACAGATATCTGCACCCAGTTCCATCTGCAGACATTTCTAGTACTCTTGGATAGGGCATCTATTTCACAGGAAACCAAGATTCATAGAGAGAAATTAAGACAGTTGAGTGGACCTACTTTAAACATCTTTGAATTGTAAAAGAATATGACACATTCAGATGTAAAATTTTCATTTTTCTTGCTAATGTCTTTATTACTTGTCCCGGCATACATACTTTAAGTAGGTAATTAGTGTCATAGAAAAAATATTACAATGGGGAGAAGCAAATCAAATCATATAAAGCTTTGTCAAATCATATCTGTGGAGCTAGATTTGGAGCATCTCAGTGTCTCCTTACATGATGCCCAGTTTTAAAATGATATGAAACATATGTCTTCCTTGGGTCCTCAGGAAAAACACAGCTAAAAAGGCATTAACATGATGCTAAAGAGAAACTTAGAATTATATAGGTGAGAGCCAGGATTTATGCTCTCTCTCTCCACAGTTGTTGGTCTTTTGAATTTATCATACCTCTTTTTGCATGAAGAATTATGTACATTTGTGAGGTACAGGGTCAACAACAATGAATGCTTGATGACTGAACATAGCCAAGGAGATGAATGAATGAAAGGACAATGGAGCAGATCCCCTCTATCACCAGTTCTCTCTCACTCTCATGCTTTCACTCTTCCTTATTATTTTCTAATGAAGCACCTCTGCTGCAGACACTTTATTTTTTCTCCCCTGTATGATTTTTGCTAGCTTTAAATATCCACTTTAAATATTTTTTCCATGTTATTTCCTCTAGTTGGAACTCCTTTCTCACCTACCTCTTTTACTCATTTTGTGATTTTAATTTCTATAAAGGCCGATCTTAGTAGTCGTCTAGGATTTAAGCAAAATGAGCTTCGAACCCACTACTTGTATTTTCATCACATATTGTTTTCCTTAACCTTCAAAACTCCCCTTGATACATGGTGTGGTTCCCACTTTACACTGGAGGAAAGTGAAGCCCTGAGCCTCTAATGACCTCTCCAAGTCACCCCACTGATAAGTGGTATAGCGATAGATAAACCTATATCCTTCGACTGGGCTTCTTGCTAGTTAGCAGCATGACATTGGACTGTTTTTGACTCTACTCACCCTTCTTTCCTTAGCAGTGAATAGACAAAAGGGTGACAACATGTAAAAGAAGGACAAAAATTATTAAAAGTTCTTCTGAATTAACCTGTGTAGAACCAAGTCATCTAGTACTAGAGAGCGGTAACAAAAGTTTGGGAACTAGCCTTTTGGTAAAACTTTAATGGTGAGTTTTGCCACTTACACACTACTGTTTCAAGGTCTGTTCTGTTGAACAGCTAATTAATCCTCTTGGGGCAATTACCCAGCCACCTGAAATGGTCTGCTGCAGGCCCATGCCCCTGGGCACAGTCAGTGCTAAATAAGCAGCAGAAGAACCTTGAAGTGGCAGGTTTGTAACCACTCCTTCCTGAGGTCAGCACTTGGAGTGCTTGTATGTTCTGAGCCTAGCAACACAGCATCACACACAGGTGGGTGTTCTGTAAGTGCTTTTTAATGATGGTGGTGGTGATGATGTATGAAGGTCTGTTTATACTTGCAGAGAGGGTCGTGTATTTTAACAAGAAGGACTTTTGATTGGCATTTCAAAGAAGCTAGTGTTGTTGGAAAATGTCAGCACCCTGCATAGGAGGGCACTTCATAAGTGTTAAGGGATTGGGTCTGCTAAGGAGATTAGGATAATTGTTTTGGAGTGAATGGGCAGGCTCAGTGGAGGTGACCTGAAGTCATTTTAATGGGCCTAGTAGAACTCATGGTGACAACTCGTGCTAGTGGATTAAGATGCTCTGATGGAAATTCCCAATCATTGCTTAGCATTGGTTCCACTGGGATACTGGCTGCCCTCTTGTATTGCTGCTATGCCTGGTAGGCTGACTCAGTTTCTGGGCTGGAACAAAGAAATGCTGATCAAAAGAACTGCCACCCCACCATGTGGCACAGGGCTCCTTTGCCTCCAGAGATGAAAGGTGCCTATATTCATGGCACTTCTCATTTTGGGAGAGCCTTTTAATTCATGCCAGTTCAAGATCAATCAGGGATGAAGTTAAACACTATCAGAATAGAAGTCCTGTTGATGAAAGGAAAGGAGGAAAACTTTCTCCTTAGGCTGGGTTGCTGAACATTAACATTGCATTACACTTGCAAGTATTAGGAATAAAAGATAAGCTCTGGAATAAATGCACATGTACATTCAAAGATGAAAAAGAATAGTAATTTATATTATGTGTTAGTAGTTCATGTCTATCTGCAGTCTTTCCTCACATGATGAAAATAAATGTTGGGTGAAAAACTTAAATTTCAAGTATTGGATGACACAGCTCAACGTGTCTGAAGTGGTAATCCTGTTTAGCCAGAGGTTGAGATGCTATTGTTGCTCTTCATGTTTCGATACTTTAGTCAATTCGAATTTCTTTGTGCATGAGACCATCCCATGGCCATAAATATTCCATCTATCCTAAAAGGACTGAAATAAGGTTCTAGAAACAAAAATTGGCTTTTGCCACAATTTTTTTGTGTCATGAATATTTGAGGATATTAACTATTGGTTGATAGTTTCAGAGTTTGCAGTGGTGTCAGGTGACACAAGAACTTTAAGTAATAACACTCTCAAAATGGTTATGCTTTCTCTGAATCAGACATTCTGCAAGGAAGTGTCTAGATTGGAAAAAAAAAAAAAAAGAGGTGCAAGGCAGTTAGGGCAACATGTGAGCCTGGGTGCCATGGAATGTACAAGTTTTGCAGCAGTGCGATATTTGCATCTGTAACAAACAAACTTTGGGTTTCTCTACAATGAAAATTGAAGAACAGTATATACAAATTGTTCTCAGCCTAGAAATTCCATGCCTTCCCACATTGGTTTTGTAAACAGAATCTTAACACCCACATTACGTATCTGGCCTGGGCTGCCTATAATTATTTCAGTTCCTTTGGTGAGTGGACAACAACTATTTCAAAAGCTGGACCCTTTCCTTTTTGTTTTAATATTTTAGTATGCTTTATTAATGGAGCCAAACTGGGCCAAGGTAGCTCTTTTTTATATTAAAAAAATCTTCAGTAAAATTTACCGTTTCTCTGTGTAGCTCTCTCTTTTTTCATAGACACATTCATCTCTGAAACTGGATATTCAAAAGGCTAAGGATTGTAATGGAAATTTTAATGAAATAGACTGCAACTTTGAAATATTCCTTCTCTAGAACAATGTCTGCATCACTGTGCATGATTGTTAAAAACAGATTCCTAGAATTCAACTCAGGTCTACTGAATCAAAATTTCTAGTAAGAAATTTTCTGTTTGTACAAGTCTGATAAGCACTTTTGTAGACCTCTGCCATATGCCATTGACTTGTTTTCTAGATACATACAGAAACCTATTAAAGAGTCTTAGAAGAGTATTTCAAATGTATATATAAAAATTCACCTAATTTTTGGCTTCCTATCTTTTTCTCATTTTAGAGAGATGGATGATTATCTGAGTTATCTAAAATAGAAATAAGGATTTTTATTCCCTTTTTGATTCTCTCTTCTTCCATCACTCTTCTCCTTTCCTGTCTTTCTTAAAACTTTCCTGGCCTCAGTTATAAACATATGTGACATACTGAGGAAGATATAGGGGAAAATGCCAGACAACAATAATATATCAAGGTGAGCCAACCTCATGTTTGGTATTCACGTGGGTTCTCCAGGGGAAGGATGGCACACTGCAAGGCTCTCGGGGAGAAGATAGGGGAGTTTGAAAACTGAATGTTAAGGAATGAAACAAAGACGTAATTTGTGAGGGAGTGAACTGAAAATGGTAGTAAACTGAAAATATCTAAGTATGCAAATTCTACACATACTACAACCCAATATAACTATGTGGAGGGATGTTGTGTGAGGAAGACAAGGGTTTAAATCAATTTCTTTGACTCCTGAGACAAAGAAGTTATTATTTACTTAGAGAGACATGGAATCACATAAAGTTATAGCTAACACATCTCCTTCCGACTACCTCCAGATCCTAAAAATAATAGGAAACACACCTAGATGGGTAACTGTCTCATTCTCACAAAGAGCCTTAACCTAGGACATATCAAAATTAAGTTAATTTTTTTTGTAATTCATTTAAATATGACTAGGTGTGTCTCCAAGGAAGCAAATATTTTACTCTGAACTTGCCTTAAGTATGGGCAAAGCATGATATAATTCGGGGGTACTGTAGGCCTCCCCCTGTCTTATTTTTCATTCAGCCTACAGTCCTATTAATTTTTATCCAAAGAACTATTTCTTTAGATTAGACATTATGCTTAAAAGCCCCAAATCATGAATCTCTAAAATCCATTTCACAACAACCTACTTAATAAAAGTAGGTAGCTGTTTGACCAGAAAGTGCTATAGCCCAGAGAGTTTCGATTGGAGAGAGCAGGACAGAGGAGTGGGGAACAAGTGGTCATTTGAGGAGTGCAGGCCTGACATGATAGTCACACAGTGAGGGCACAGGGACATCATTAGAGAATAGAAGAAACATAAAGACAGCACCAAAATCATTTTCTTGCTTCATGATAATTTCTTGGGCTAGACCTGAATATGGGTTTAAAGGAATAAATAAAATAGGCCCAGAAACTGAGGTAGGGAGAAGTTACATTTTAATGTACAACATAGACATAACCTATAACAGGAGTCACAGCATGTGTGAGCTGGTTGGTTAGTCTTTAGTCAACTATTACTTTCTGTTCATTAAACCAACACTGATCAACTATTTTAGAGAATGGATGGACCAATTTCTCTAGTTGATCTAAGGCTAAAGAAAAAAAATAATTGACTTCATTCTCCTAAATGTGAATAGGGAAAACAATCTATGCACTTTTTTTCTCTGGCAGGATTAGTTCTAATGATTTATATCCATGAGAATTAAATTTGAGGGAGAAAAACATCAGGAAAATTGAAGTTATAGTTACAGGTTTTTAAAGTCTGATCATAAAACATTTCCCTAAGTAGAAGATAGGTTAAATAATGTTTTCTTGTCCTTTTTCCTCTCATTTATCCTGTTCTCTGAATTTTTGATTCATGATTGTACACCAAGGATATTAGGGATGTGGGAGCGAAATGACTAAAATATTTAGCTCTACCTGTGAGCAGATTTAGTTCCCAAGAGTCTGTTGATTGAGTGGGTACGTGCCTTGTCCCTCACTGGTCCATCTGCCAGGGCTTTTACCTATGCACGAGGACATGCTTGGTGATAAATTCTAACATAATAGAACCAGTGTTCATCAACTCATGTGAAAATCAGCCTCATTATTTTAGAGTTGGGGTTGAGTTTTGTCAAAGTGATTGGGTGTGAGATTAAGGAGTAATGGGGTCTTTGGCAAACAGGAGGGAGCATGTCATGTTCATATGAATTAAAATTTGTATTCAAAAATACAGATCTCATGCAAACCAACAAATGAAAACAACAATAGCAACAATAAAACCCCAAACACAAAAGTATAGGTCAGATTCATCTTCTAGGGCTTCGGTTTATGACGCCTGCCTTAAATTCATGTTTCATATTTATAAATGCCATTCCAAACCTAAGCTATAAGCCAGTTTTAGATTATGGGATATTGTGGGCCATCTACCCTTCTTGCTATATTTTATAATTACTAGTAATTGAAAGGCAAATAATCAGGGTTCATGCATTTCTTTGACTTCTGAAATAGAGTGTAGATTAAAACCCAAATGTTGAAATTTGTCTAATTATATGTACTATTTTGTTGATTTGATTTATATGTAAGTAAAATGTTTTTCAACATAATATTCTGAGGTGATACTAGCAGCAAACAAAGACTTCCAAAATATTCTGTGTAGAACAGAGTGAAATGCAAAATGATTTCACAATATTTGGGAGGCAGGTTCTGTGTAATATTATTGTAGTTACCGTTGTTACAATTATTATTTCCTAATCTGTAGCAACATACCTGGCACGTAGCAAAGGCTCAATTTAAGATTTTTGAAGTAAAAAATCAAAGTTACTTTATTATACTCCACCTTCTGCAGCATCTTTTATTTCAAATTAAGTCCTGGGTAGAAATGTCAGAATAATCCATAACCAATCTGCTGAGAGAGCAGTGTGACAAATATCTGTTTCTTTAATAGATAAAAGAAAATAACACTATTCCTAAAGTCCCACTAATAGAACACATCTCAGTGACTTTGTAATTTGTTCATGTCTCACTGAAACAATGCATCTTGAACTGAAGCATCTACTAGGAGGATGAATGCGCAGTAAATCTGAACCAGTTAAACCTTAATAGTGTAAATGAAACCTTTAAATTTGTGAACCACTAGCAGCCTTGCAACTCTTTACATGTGCAAAGAATTGAATGAAGACATATGTTCACCATCAACTTGGTTATTTAATTCCGAGATGACACACGTATTAATCTAACTGAAAGGGATAGCTACTATATAGCTGGTTGTAATTAGCAAACCACAAATTTCTATAACCACTTAAGTCTAAACCAAAAGCCAAAATGGCATTTCATGATTACACCATCCACCCAGATTTGCATTTCTTGATGAATTCCCAAGGTTAGGATATGAGCCATACTGCAAAACCAACCCTCAATTACACCTTTTTAGAGGGGAAGATTAGTGGCAGGTGGTGCCTGCTATAAAAGCCTCATTAAAACACCTTCTGGTGGAGTTTCACAAAAGGAAGCCACCAGATGGAGATCCATCTCCACATGGTAGTCTTACCTCAAATGAGAGTTTCACCTGACACTTTGGGGACAGACAATTTTTTTCTCACCTAACAAGCCACTGAGGTTCAAAAGACGATCTATTAGGATTAATTGTACTTGATCACTAATCCATTGTAATGCCATATGCTGAAAGCGTTGTTCACTGTTAAGTCTGGAGCCAGGTAGAGCCCCTCTGGTAATGTAAACCCTCCCATTTTGCTGCAGCTAATCTAATTTCACCTCCTCTCAGACCTCAGATGCGAGGAACCATACTTAACTCTTCCTACACTGTCTCTGATGTGTTTTTGAATGGTAGCAGATCTGATCTCAAAGGTAATGATGCTTAAACGTGCTGACTAATTGGAAAATGATTTTCCTGGTGTGGCTTGCTTAATGGGGTGAATGGATAAAAGGTATTTATTCCATTGTGTACAGATTCAAAGACTTAGTCCTGGCCTTCTTATCAGCACAGCTTGGTATTACTCATCTCCTCCTCTTCCCTACATGTGTTTGCCAAATCTGTGATTTACTGGATTGGAACAATTGGCCAGCTGGGCAGAGAAAGTGAAGTTTACATTTCACAGAGGAGGTTCTGTCACCTTCTGCAAGCCTTGAAATGGCATGATTTTTTTCCTCCCATGGTTGGCCTTTGGGATGAATTCAGACCATTAAGTACAAAATAGCATAACTTACATTGTGTGCGTGTGTGTGTTTAAAGGGAGAGAGTTCCATTGTATGTTTTATGTTAAGCTACTTACAAATACCACCCACTAAGTTGCTTTCTAAAAGAAAGATGACCTTTCTTGCTCAAGGCCCCATGTCTACAAGTTGCACACATGAAGGTAATCACACACATATGGCCACGTGAGCCCCACACATTTCATTCTAGTCTTGTGCCCAAGTATGAGGAGTTAAATAGCATAACTTCCAAATTCTCTGCAATGTTTTGTGGTCACTTGGTTCCAGCTATAGACAGACTGCTAGAGGGCATAGAGTAAATAATTCATCTGTGATGTATATCAAACAATATCATCAAGATAACAATACTTGTCCTAAAGTAATGCCATATACATTTAGCAAATTAAGCTTGGCCTCCTGATGGATTCTAAGTGCAGTGCTTAACACCTTCCTAATAAACTGTTCAACAGAATGCAGTAGTAAAGTGTTACTGAATTATGGGATCTAATCAGTGTTTCAAAATATAACCTTCATATTGTCTAATTGCCTAGGTGTGTGAGAGGTGGTGTTAGTTAAAAGGCAGATTCTTAAGGTTCAGCACAGACAGGATCAGAACCTCTGAAAGTAGAATCTGAACATTAAAATTTTTTTTTACAAGTTGTTTTTTACACATTTTTCACGTGATTCTGATGCACACTAAAACTAAAGTTTCAAGATAAAGAACACAGACTCCAATTACTTACTCCGAAACCCAGCCAGAACCCTGCAAACCACTGCTTCCTTCTTTGCTCATATTGTGTGATATTGTGGTCAGGAAAGAGAATGTGACTGCAAGGTGCCCTTTGAATGGATTGGGAAAACACCCTCATTTGCATTCTGGATCAAATTTGTAACTAAGAAAGGTTGCTATGAGTGTTTTTCTGTTTTTTGTTTTTTTGTTTTGGTGGTGGTTGTTGTTATTCAAATGGTATATCTAACATGTCCCATACTGCACATGTTCATAAACCCTTAAAAAGCCTTAAAAACTCTGACACATATACATCATGCCAACTTTGTTCTAATAGTTTATATAGTCATCAGACATCATGGATAAAAACATAGCCACAGCATTTTGCAGCTAGAAGAATTTATTTTATCATACATGAGAATTGCTAGATTTGGCCAGGCAAGAGAGTCTCTTAAGATATTTTTTACAAAAAAAAAAAAAAAAAAAGGCAAGAAAGCTAAGGAGCCAGTCTGTTATACTTTTATATTGAAGCAGAGATTCAGGTTTTCCCTGTAATTATACATGGTGGATATCCCTTCTCTATTTGATATTATTACATTTCTGAGAAAGCACAGACAATACCTAGTTTCATTAGTCTCCCTGCTTATACACACATGACAAATAACTATTTTCTTATAAGTTTTGGTAATCAAACTCCCAAGAGAAAAGTTTGGCCCATCTGCCAACAGTAGAGTCCAAACTTGCCTTCCTCAGTCCCATCTCTACCCCAAGGGTCCATCGACATAAGAACTGCTGAAGCAGAAAGGAGCCCAAGAGAAGAGTGTGGTACACTGAGACTCGGACTCAGAAGAAAAGGAGAGATCAGCTAGGACTAGGAATTCCAGCCTGACTCTGGGCCTACGTCTCCCCATCCAAGACAGTAGGGATCCCATCTGTGTGCAGGGCAGAGTCAACTCTGGTCTAGTAAGGTGTGCAGGGGCTTAGTGCCTTTGGGAGGACCAGGAAGCCTCTGATTGAGCAGGGCAGCAATCTCTCTGCATCGGGGCTACCATGCACCTTAGGACATTGTGGGGCCTGAAGAGGATGGAGGATTCTCTGCAGGGGCCTGCCTGGCTTTCTGGAGCAGCCTGAGGCACCAGAGCAGACACAGGGTCGGAGGCTCTGTGTTGATCAATGAGAGTAACAGTCTGAACATTGCTGTTTAGGTCTTAGATTTCATTTCTTCCTGGAAGCTATTGAGGCCTGGAGATTTAAGTAAATCTTAAAAAAAAAAAAAAAAGTAAAAGAAAAGAAAAAAGCACATAAAAAAGCTACCTAAATTTGACCTTGTTTCTTTTTGAGATATACATATATGATGGCATGCTCTTTCTGCTCACCTATTCTTTTCTCTCTTGTTGGCATGCTATCATGAGAGAAAATGAATGTGCCATGATATCCTTTAAAAAATATGACTCCCAGTGACCCTTAGGAAGTAGTGGCAGTGCAGAGGGAATGTCTAAAATTGAGTTTGTGACATAACAAATATGCATAATTCTGAATTTCCTTTTTCTTTATTTTTCATTTTTATTGTTTCTTTGATAGTAATATCTATTGCTACAAAATACTGTGCTGTGCACAAATATCAGATCACAGTTCAGAGCTTTTAGTACAAAATGGAGTGTTCTGCTTTGTTAAGAAAATAATTAAGGTAAATTCTGACAAGGCAGCATTTATGTTTGTCTTTATGTTAGCTAATATTTGTGTAATATTGAGTCAACTAAATTTTCCTTGCTGCGTTTCCCTCAAACCTCTTCTTTTCCTGGGTTGTTATTTTTTAATTTTGCTTCCATTCCTTCCCAGATTCTCCCTGGTTGTGACTAGACAGTGCTGGGTGTTCCTCCATTTAACCAAAGGTTTCTGTTTGTGTCCGAATGTTGGTTATAGCCATCCACGGGGAGTATTTATTCTTTCTCCTGACTTTCAGCCCACCCTCCTCACTCTCAAATATTTCCCACCATTAAAGTCAGGATTTATGTGTTTTCTACATATACAAAATATCAAAGTTTTATTTACTTGTAGCTGTTTGCTGTGCACATTCCTGGGGAGTAGGGGAAAGTGAACACCTGTATTTCTCTGCTCTCAGTTTCGTGTGTGCTAATATGTGGAGAAAAGCTCTTGGTTCATGAGTGGAGAGAGATGGTCATGCTATCCAAACAGCAGTTCCACATTTTTTCCACACTCTTTATTCAATTTGGTTATCAAAATAAAACATTTTTTTTCTTCTGTAAAGCATTTACTCATAGGGCTTTTATCTTCTCTAGTTACTTCAGTTTTCCCCCAAAGAAGAAATCTAAGCCCCAATTAGATGAGTGAGTGGGAGGAGGAGCAGAGTTAGGTGCCTGAATCCCCAGAGGCTGCTCTCACAAACAAACCACAAGATTCTCTCAACCAACCTAATTTCTTTCCATTTAACTAATACAAGGCTGGGAGTGACCTTTGCAGGCCAGTGGGCAGGAGATGAGAAACACTCCCTCAAATGAGCGGAGGGTGTATATCTGTTTACTACAGAGCATGCTGGCCTCAAGCTAATGACATTAATCCCCCTACTGTGTTTCATTAGGTGACAGACAGGGAGCCACACTTTGGGGGGAAACAACTGCTTCTCCCCATCAGCCAGCTGTGGAGAAGAGTGGCTCCAGGATCAGTGCTGCTCCCCTCATTTGCTTTTCTTTCTCAGTTATCCCTGACATGTTCACTGAACTACAGACTGCATATGTTTAAAAATAATTAAACGTGCTCCAAACAAATAGGCAATGTTTCCATGATCCCTGCAATGAATATTCTGGGTGTTTTGACAGATTTTTCTGCTCCTTGGATTCATCAAGCAGCCTTGCTCTTTGCTGTCACTCCTGACAACCTGGCAGATAAACCCCCAGGGCAGGCTCCTTGGCCCAAGTTTCTTCCCCTGCTCTGACTTTGAGGCACTGAGAACTTCGAAGCTGAGGGAGGGTCCACAGATCACTGGGAGGAGTCACCTTAGGGCTCCCATAGCATTGTGGTTTTTAAGTGGAGCCATTATATAAAGCAAAAAACAAGCAAACAAAAAATGAAAATAAGTTAGGGGTTTTATTTTAAATGGTTTTACTGTATCATGTTGAGAAAAGAGACTAAAAAATAATCATATGAGGAAAGAGAAAGGGTACCATTGGGCATCAAGATCATTCTCATAGCAACTCCATGTCAAACCTGGAATTGCCACACCCCTGTACGCAATCTCCCATTTAAAATTTTAAATCTGTTAAAAGATGAAGAAGAAAGAGGAAGAGGATGAGACAAGATATAGCATATAAAGCCACATAAAATATAGCAAGAGAAAACAAATTAAAATATGTATAAATTTAACCAGAGACAGAATAAGAAGGTAAGAAAGAGATCTGGCAAGTCTGAGCACAAAAAAAACACGTTGAAAATAAGAGAAGCCTAATTATTTTTCCTACTGAGACAAAGGTCTTCCTCATACTAAAGATATATTGTGACATAATCAACAATATCCTCAACAACATTCACTGAGTAACAGACTGGTAGATGAATGTAAGTTTCTTTATCTCTCAATATAGGCTTATGGAATCTTGCAAAAGCATAACTATTCTAGAGGAATTCTGTGAAGTAAGGAATGTGTGGATGTGTATGTCCAAAGTGTTGGAGAGAAATAATTAATACATGCTGTTCCTAAACATAGCTTTAATGATCTGTTTCAATCTAGGAATAGCTTTGAGAGAAAACATAGAAATGTTTAAATCCTTTAGGTAATACTCTAACTGTGATTTGAATCAATATTGACAGCAACTAATGTTCAATAACATTAATTTATCCATTGGCTCCTATGATAGTGAGTGGTACCTGACATCATCCTAATAATCATATGAATCTCAAAGAACCTAAAAGAGCCTATAGGAAAGCAAAAATTTCTCCTCAAGGAAGAATTTTCTAACCTACTGCAAAATGAGTTATCAGATACTAAATTCTGCACCGGAAACTGGCAAACTACAGCCTATGGTTCAAATCCATCCTACTCCGTTTTTGTATGGCCTGTGGACTATGACTTTGACATTTTTTCATATGGTTGACAAAACTCAAAAGAACAGTATTTTGTGACATATGATAATTATTTGATATTCAATTTCAGTGTCCATAAACAAGGTTTTATTGGAACCCAGCCCTGCTCATTCATTAACATATTGTGTGCTGCTGCTTTTCTTTACTACAATGGCAGAGTTGCAACAGAGACTGCATGGCCCATAAGAGCTAAAATATTTATTATCTGGCCCATTAGAGAAAAGTTTGCTGACCCCTGTCCTATACCATAAACAAGAAAGCATGACAACAATATCATTAACATTTTTTATGATTACCAAAGTAAAACACATTCAAAATTGGACATGTTTTTTAGAGGGCTAATTGGTAATACATGACAAATAACAAAAAGCATGCTTGTCTTTTGACTTATAAAGTCTACTTCTGAGGAATTTATCCAACAGTGGAAAGTGAGAAACAACATAGGCATCCAACAATACAGAAAATGATTAAATGAATTATGATATAGTTAAACAATTAAATACCCAGCAGTCATTAAAAAGATGATCAGGTTTATGTAACCAGGACACAAATAAATCAATGTAAGTGTTATTAGCCTATCTGAACTATCATTACCTTTTCAGGAAGAAAAGTTCTTTGTTTCTGGGGAAAAAATCTGGCAGTCCTTTGTTTCTGAGCTTTCATTACTCTAACTGGGAAAAGCTATGGAATTACATGGAGCCAAAAAAGGCTAAATTGACTTAAATTTTATGGGCATGGAATTACTGCTCTTAGAGAAGAGAAATGAGAAGGGAATGGAGCTAAAAATTTTGGGAGAGAAAGACTGGGATGGAGTGTGACATTAGTTTCCTAGGACTTCTATAACATCATTCCACAAGCTAGGGAACTTAGAACAACAGAATTGTCTTGTCTCACAGGTCTAAGGCCAGAAGTCTGTAGTCAAGGTGTTCACAAGGCCATCTGTTACAGGACTTTGCTTGGCTTGTTGATGGTCATTTTATCCCTGTGTCTATTCACAATGTCTTTCCTCTGTGCCCACATTTCTCCTTTCATAAGGACACCAGTCGTATAGGACTAGAGCCAACCCCAATGGCCTCATTTTAACTTGATTACCTCTGTAAGACCCTATTTCCAAATAAGGTCCCCTTCTAAGGTACTGGGGGTTAGGATTTTAAAATATCCTTTTATGGTGGGGGAGAGGGGAAAAGAGGCACAGTTCAACCCCTAACAAGCAGAGACAGTGAAAAAGTCAAAGCAGGCTGTGTTTTTGAAAGAGAAAGCTGAGATTTTTCTGGGAGCTACATAGTCAGCCTTCGTGAGGCAACTGGTTCAAGACAGTGTTCGATTGTTTTGCTGTGTGACATTCAAAGAATTGCACCTTTGTATTTACATTGTGTTTCTCCCCTCTTTTTTCTTATTTCACCTCTTGTTTTCTTTTATTTTTTAAAGAAAAAATACATGTTTGTGGTATAAAATTGAAAAAGTCCAAAAGTAATATTATGAAAAAAGTTTCTCCCCCACCAGTGTCCCTAAGTCATTCTCTTATCCTCTGTAGGCAAATATTTGTTACTCATTTCTCATGTTTCCTTCCAGGAGTATTTTGTGCCCACACGGATATACATTGCATATTTTCTGCTGTCGAAAGCAGTAATTATCCACTACATGCACTGTTTCACATTGCTTCTTTCACTTAAAGATACGTCTCTGGCATTATTCCATTTTGGTTCATATGGAGCTGCCTTATTTGTTTAAATAATTGCATTATTTGGTTGTTGTCTAATGTGTTTCACTAGGGCTTTATTAATTAGCATGTAGGCTATTTCTATTTTTTTTCTGCTTTAAACAATTCCACAATGATGATTTTCTGTATATGTAGTTACTAATTATTCATAAGATTGTGTATATATACAGTATAACTCCCATATCCAAAAGCATATGGATTTTAAATTTTAGTAAATATTGTAAATGCTCTGTTTAAAGTTTTCTCTGTATTACGTTCCCATATATGACAGTGCTTGATTCCTCACACCTCCTTAAACACACTATGTTAATCAAACATTTAATTTTTACCAATCTGAAAGATGAAAAATGTTTTTTATACCTTTAAGTTGAATTTTCAAATTATGAATAGGTTTGAGTATTTGTTATATGTTTAAAAACCATTTGCATTTTCTTTTCCATAAGGTATTTGTTTATGTCTTTTATCTATTGGATTGTTGGCCTTTTTCTTATTTATTTGCAGTAGATTTTACATTTTAAGAAAATTAGCTCTTTTCAGTTATAGGATTCACAAATATTTCTCCCTGATTATCATTTGATTTTTTGTCTTTGTTAGTGGTGTATTTTTTTCATAGAGAAATGTTTTAATTTTATGTAGTTAGACATCATTCTTTCATGACATAGATTTTGTGTATTCAGAAAGAACTTTCCTGCTCAGCAATTAGCAATTATGTATTATACATTTTTAAGTTCTTTCATGTTTTAATTTTTACATGTTATTTTATAATCTGCACAGACATTTTGGGTGTAAAATTAAATTGTTCTTTAATACTGCTTAAAACATATTGAGCTGGGCATGATACCACACTGAGACTGACTGAGGTAGTGCAGCTTACATGTGTATTTTTTTTATGAAAATATGTTCACAATGGGATATGGAACAGATGTGAATATATCAGTATACATATTATGGTGTACAAAACATATAATTTTATTTTTTGATAGTCTCATTCCCATTTTGAGACTCATTCCATAGTCCAACTTGGGCAAAGTTAGTCATTTGGGGTAAATTTAGTCAATTCAGAATTGTCTTTTCTTCTATTCGACCTAAACTACCCATATGGCTTTATAAGATGTTTTGGTAGCTCTAACGGTGGTGTTAAGCTCAGTCTCTACTCTCTGTTTGTTCTTGTTCTGTGAGGTATAGATTATTTTTTTGTTTAAGTCTCAAAAGCTTATTGTGTAGGTTGGACATGAAAATTTTTAGAAAAATGCTTGCTGAGTTAGTCATGGTTACTTTTTTACCCTACCCTTCCAGTGTAGATAAAATATATATTTTGATGAGGCTATTGGACCAAGGAGTATTATAGGGAAGAGCAATGAAAAGAAAATTCCTAACTCTTCCCATCACCCACATAATTCATTCTTGGGAAAAGTGACAGAAAACCCAGTATAGATGGTAGATCTGAGAATAGAAGAAACCTCTACTCCCCAGTCTCCTGCTGATTGATCTAGAAGATGACAAACTAGGTACTAAAGCTACTGTGGGACAGTAGAGGTGATGAGATGGCTGCAAGGTACACCTAGGCCTAAAATTGTCCTCGTAAGTTCCTGGTGTCTTCAATTGGATGAGAAAGAAAACAAATGTTTTTGCAGGTGTTTGGTAGTGGGTGGATGTTACACTAATAGTCATGGACCTGGAAGGGAATTACAGTTATGATGAGGAGATATCATAGTGGCAAGTTGTTTGAATCTTATAGCCCTGGGATCAGAAAAGAACAGCAGCCCCAGAAAATACTATTTATTCCATGTGGTTTCACTGACACAAATTACTTTGGATGCTATAACGTCCACATGTTTATCATCTGGGCATGGGATCTTCGGTTATCTAAAGAAATTCAATGAAGCTTGGAGGGCAAAATATAATTTGGCTAACATCTCCTAGTTGTAAAGGTAAAAAGTCAAATCACAAAACATTTTTTACAATGAATGAAATGGATAACTCAAATTATAAAACAATAAAATTTTCAAAGTAATGTGGTTACCCAGAGTGAAGAGATTATAGATAAATTTGAATTATTTTTTAATTTATGTATTTATAAAATAATGTAATTATTTATTTATTTTATAAAAATGAAAAAGCAATGTATCAATATATAATCATTTTAGAAAAATTAAAAAATACACAAAAACACAACAAGGAAAACAAAATTATGCACAACTCCAGATCTAAGATTTCAACTTTGTCAATGTTTTGGGTATAAGTTTTTATTTTTATGTTAGCAGACTTAGGTTTTATACAGTTGGGATTATTTTGTATTTCCATCTTTATAAACTTTTAAGCCTTAACAGTATATTATTAATATTTTCTCACGACAATAAATATTCTTTACCACATGACTTTTGCAGTATTCTATGAAATAGATGTACTATAATAAAATTAAAGTACTTTTTGTACATGTAGAGTTTCTAAATTTTTTAAGAATAATACAAATAACTCTGTGATGAAAATATTTATAGGTAAATCTTTAAGTCCATAATTACTTTTTAATTTTTTTTCCTAGAAGTGAAACTGCTTTGTTACAGTGTAACTATAGTAAACTAGTCTGGAAAATATCTAATCAATTATAGCCAAGTATCCACTTTCACTATTCAAAAAAGTTCCAACAAAACACCTATAATGTCTAGTTACAAATTGTGTGACTTTCCTAGTGTGCCATCTAAGAAAACCTAATTAAAAATTACTCCTATATATCTGAATATGGTGATATGCTATATAAGATTATTAACCACAATATAGTTAAATGTAAGGACTTCTACCAAAATGTTTGTTTTATTTTAGAAATGTTGATAAGGATTTTTTTTTCTCACAGTAGCCTAGTTCATAAAATAAAAAAAAGTTAAAAAAAAAATACCAGAGTATACATGAGTGTGGTGATATAAAACATCGTTACCAACTCCTTAGTCCAAACATTGGGAAGTGTTGTCTGTCTTTTCCACTCTTCTTCCTGATGGACTGGTGACTGCTTCTGCCAATGAGGATAGTGGAAGTGACACTAGGCAACTTCTGAGGTGAACCCAAACAAAGGCTGACTGGTTTGCAGCTTTCACCTTGCTTGCTGGAACACTGGCCTGCCATGAAAGAAGTTCTCCCTGAGTAACTCACCAAGCTGGAGAGCATACCCACAGGGACTGAACCTACAGTCCCAGTGGGCTTGGCCTTACAGTCACACCCACATGGCACAGGAGGTTGAGGAAGCCATCTTGAAGATGAACCCTCCAGGCCCAGTTGTGATAGTCCTCAGGTGTTTGAATTGCCCTCAGTTGAGGCCTCAGACACTATGAAGCAGACAAACCATCCTTGCAGTGCTCTGAATTCCTGATATTCAGAATAGTTCACTGAAATCGTTGTTATTTATGCCACTAGGATTTGGAGGTTGGTTTGATTTTTTTTAATGCAGCCTTAGATAATAGCAACAGTGGTGTGTGTGTGCTCTTGTGTGCATGTGTGCATGTGTGTGTTTGTATTCTTTACATAGACAGATTGTACATTCAACTCATTCAAAATGGCTTCAAATAATTTAGGTACAACTTAAAACATGTGAAGGCAGAATATATTCATGTTTATTCTCAGCAGAAATTATCTGATCCAATGAGAGACAGTTAACGTGAAGTCATACTTTAATGCTAGTGTTATAATACAGATGCTGTACAGAGGAATAAATAGTCAAAAATATAATGCAACCTCTGAAATCTAGTTCAAATTGCCTCCTATTTGTAGACTCAAAGCACAGGGAAAGGTCAATAAAACCTGTGAAGAATCTTCATTATGTCTAATCTGAGAATCAGAAGAAAGCAAAAAACACAACAGTCATCAAGAGTAAAGATGCTTTCCTGAAGTTACCTGGTCCTTGTGTAGACTATCACCTAGAAAAGCTCAGAATTGCAATTGTAAGGACAGAAAGAGACATAATGTTATAGAGCTAATGTATCTATAATTTGGGCAAATGATATGTTGCCCTGAACTAGCTAAGACTGGCCCTGAGTCCAGTAAAAAAAGTAAAATGATCACCTCTATCTGGTCCATAGTATTCAGTCCAAAAGTGATAATAAGGAAAAGGATGTGGTGGTGGTGGTGGGAAGGGGTAACCATGAAATTTTTATTGCATGCCGTGTGGATCACTTTTTTCCTGGACTTACACATTATTTTCTGTACCACCAAATTCTGTTTATATGTAAAACTGTTGAGAAAGTTTTCATTTTTGTTTTTGTTATTATAGCATTTGCAAATAATATCTTACAAGAAAACAGTTTGCTTAGTGCTCAGTTGCCTATATGCTGTCCCATCTGATTGGTCACCAATCCTTTTATTAAGATTCCTATAGATTGAGTGAAAGCAAACCCAATAACCATAGCATCAGGACAAGAAATGAAAGCCAAGACTGTTTTAGGCAAACCAGGATATTCCCTTTTAAAGATGACTGACTTCAGTGAGGGACATTTAGAATAAATGAAAATTAAGTTTAAAGGGTAAGACCACATATGCAGACAGATAAGGCATGCCATGACTTAGAAGACTAAGTATTAAGATATGATTATATTCAACTTGTCAGGGAGCCAGGTTAAGACTAGAAAATTTAGTTCATATTAGTTGGGAAGTTAACAGCCTGTCCATTTATGAATGTAACCTGTGCCAACTGACAACTTTATGATTTGAGGGAAGAGCCTCAGGGAAAGGACAAAGATCCATGACCCTCCTTTACCTTCAGTACCCTAACAACATGTTTATTGCATTTTTTTTTATTAGATACACATCTCAAGATCAGGTGGTGGAGTAGAAAGAGCAAAAACTTTGGAGTCAAATAATGACAATGCTAACCTCACAAAGGAGTTATTAAAATACATGAGATACTATAAAGTGACTCTCAAATTTTCTGGCACATAGAGTGATGTTACTTCCTACCAAGTGCTTAATATTCTAGTGCATTCCGGACTTATTCATATTTTTTCAGTAAATATTGAATATCTTTAATGTGCCAGACTTTGCTATAAGGATTAATATACATATAAACAAAATAGATAAATAGCCTTGCCCTCAGGGAGCTTACAATCTGGATTTTGATGAAAGTCTAAAATCTGAAAATAATTTGAGTCAAATTATATATGAATTCTGCAGGAAAAAGCGGGTTTATTATTTTTCTCTCTAACTATCCAGGTCAGCTTATTCTGGGGAGTGTGGAGGTTAAATACACACCTGGCATTTATTAGTTGAACTGTTATTTCTTTTTTATTATTAAGTTTATTGGGTAACATTGGCTAATAACATTATATAATTTTCAAGTGTCTAAGATTATAATTGGACATCTGTGTACTCTATGGCCTGTTTACTACTCTAAGTCTAGTTTCCTTCCATTATCATGTATTTGATTCCTTTTAACCATCTCACTGTCTCCCCATACTTTTTTGCCTCTGGTAACTACCATTCTGTTATTCATATCTATAAATTTTTGCCTGTTACTTCTTGTTTTACATTCCACATATGAATGAAATAATATGGTTTTTGTCCTTTTCTGCCTAATTTATTTCACTTAGCATAGTACTTTTAATATCCATCCATGTTGTTACAAATGGCACTATTTCGTATTTGTTTATGGCCGAGTAGTATTCCATTGGATACATATACCTCATCCTTATCCAATCACCTGTCTGTGGACGTTTAGGGTATTTCCATATCTTGACTATTGTGAATAATGCTGCAGTGAACATAAAGGTATATATATATATATATATATATATATATATATATATATATATATATATCTTTACAAATAAGTGTTTTTGTATTTTTTGACTTTCTATCTTAAACTGAATAGAAAATGCCTCCTACATGAGCTTACTTTGGATATTTTTGACAGCTAGCTTGTTTATGTACAAGTATGTATACATCTGTTCAAGGCAATTGAGCTAATAAAATTTATTGACATTATTGAGTGTGAGCCAAACAGTAAGAAAGAAAATAAGAACATATATCCCTTATTACTGGGTCACTATTATCTAAACACATTTAGAACAGGCAGTATACTAGATTCCATGAACACAAAGAATGTGTCCTGTTGTGTTGGGAAAGATAAGTCTTCAAAAAATACATACTAAAAAATACTAAACATGCTATTACAGAGATAAATATAGGAAACCAGAAGTGTAAGCATTCTTTTTTCCCTGGAGCAGTGTGGTGGAGGACATGGGTCAGGGAGGGTTGGAAGACTTTGGAGAGTAAATGGTGTTTTTTTCTGGGTCTTGATCCATGGAAAAGTTTGTCAGCTTGACAAAGGGTGGACTGCTGAGAAGTTTCCAGGCTGAAGCAGCAGTACCAGCAAAGCACAAAAGTATTAATTTAAACCTTACAATGTCACTGTGAGGCCAATTTAATTATCTACATTATATAAATAGAAAACAGAGACTCGGAGAGAGTTCTCCAGTTATATTGCTAAAAGAGGAAGCGCCAGATTTTTAATCCATTTCGGCTGACCCTAAAGCATAGTTTTTCTTCACTATATTAAGCTGCATCACTGTTCAGAGGACAAAGGTAAACCCATACATATTATTTGCTATTGTACTGTTCAATACTAATTCATTATTTAATCTAACATGATAGGAAACTCCTTGCTTAAGACCTCAGATACAAGTTGAACAATCATTGGGAACTTAGTGTTGTGCAAGAAATCTCAGATGTTGCAAGTCAAACATAGGATGGAAGGTGGGGTGGGAGGAACCCAGAATGAACTGCAAGCACGCCACTTCCCTATGTCAAGGGGCTGCTGCTCCCCAACACATGCAAGTTGTTGCCATGTAGAATGGTAGGCCAGGGTGGCCAGACTTCCTGACTTGTAGAGAGAAACCAGAAATATAGGTTTTAGTTGGCATCTCCCCATTTTTAACTTTTGGGAACTAATTAATTTTTTTTTGAAAAAACAATCTAGAGACCCCCCCCAAAAAAAACCCCAATGTTTCTGGGACATGTGATTATAGGGTGCCTATTGAAAATATCTGAATATCTGGCTATTTAAATTGCATTAGCATTTATGATAAGGGGTCAGGGCTTGGAGCGAGCTTGGGGGTCCAGTAAACATCTATTGACTAGCATTTAATGGGCCTTCTGAGAGTCTGGAAACTTTCTGTTCTTGTTCTGTGTTGAATTAAGTCATCTATCCTGACACTTAAAAGAGGGTCCAGAGCTTTCTGACTAGTCTCTTGGGGCTCTTTCTGTCTCCCAGTCTTCGTGGTGGATCTTTGGTCTTGCAATTTTGGCATAAACTCAGGTGACAAAAAAGAGGCTTTTTTTGGATAAAGTTTTGCTGTGATTTTTGCCAAGTAGCAGAAGCATGGGAACCACTCTAGGATGAATATGGCAGCAACCTGAACTATCTTCCAGAGAGATTTGGCTGTAGCTACCTTTGTGATATGTCTGTCTCCTGCTGACTCTAGTTCTAACTGCAAAAAAACCATGGTATGTCCAAAGAAATGTGGAGACAGTGGGGGAAAGAACAATCTGTTCCATCTGGAAAGTTGAGGAGGGTTTCACAATGGAGAGACATATAAACTGGGCTTAGGGTCAGAATAATTGCTCTCCAGAAATATTGGTCTAAGCCACGTGGAAGTGTGGAAATGCTCAGTGTGTCAGGGTGGTGAGTGGCCAATATGGACCAAGCAGTGATCTTATCTTGGGATGTGCAGCAGACTCAACAGCCATCTCACTCCAAATATCCATGGTATTACATGGCTACATTTAACACACTCTATTTTACAGAAAAAATTTTAGGTTTACAGAAAAATTGAACAGATAGTACAGAGAGATTTCATATACTTCCTCACCCCTTAACATTATATACTTAAAAAATACTCCATAGACAATTTTGATACGCAGCCTGGATTTAATATTCTTGGCTAAAATCTAGAAGATAGTAGCAATATGTTTTAGAGGTGGAGAGTACAGAGTGTGGAAAGAAGAGGGTGAGCAACATGAATGAGGGCAGATAGCCATGTACCCTGTTAGGACTTAAGGTCAGTGGACAATCACTGAAAGGTTTTAGACAGAAAAGTGAGATATTCTGAATTACATTTTAAAAAAACAGGCTGGTGGAAGTGTGGAGAATAGCTACAAATTAATTGGAAGAAAGGCCATAAAAATTAGTTACTGATGAAAAAGCTTGGGCAAGAGATTATTAAGTTAAAAGGCTGGAGCTGGAAGGCAGTGTTTGGCCCCTATGACAGAATAGGGGAGAACCATGGGTATACTGGAAGAGGGCAGATACTAGCTGACAAGTTTGATAGTATAAAGAGAGATAGGAAGAGGGAGAAAGAGAGAATGCCCACTTCTCACAAAACTAGGAAACTCTGAAGACTTACATTTTCTCTCCATGTCCCTCAACCTCTTCCTCCAGCTGATGGTATTCCTGCTTCACTTCATTTTTACTTCAGTCTCCTCTTTTCTCTGGCCAGCTTCCTCATTAACCCAACCTCATTGTCTAGAATGGCTGTCCTAACCTTAATTCTGTAAGACCTGTTTGCTCCAATGACCCTTTCCAGTAGATGCTGGTCGTCACATTTCCACAGGGGAGCTAATAGATTAGTTCATGACATACTTTCCCTCTAGGTCAGCCTCAACCCCGCCAGCCAATGGCTTGGCTCTCCTTGGGTGAGATGTCCTCCCCCAGTTCATTTATTTCTAGCCAATTAGGGGTAGGGAGATAGTCAGGTGGTGCAGAGAATGAGTGCTTTGACAGAAGAACTATGGGAAAGCAGGTATCATCAATATGTCTAGTAAAAATGGACAGTATCAAGTGATTGATTAAATGAGAGAGAAAGGTACTAAATGGCCAATATGTGTCATGAGAGAGAAGGAAGTAGTCACTATGGAGGTTCAGAGAATAGAGGGGTTGATTCTAGTTGGATTGACCTTCCTTAAGCATTTCAATGAGCAGCAACTTATGGAGAAGGCCGTATTCATTTTCTATTACTACTGTCATGAATTATCATATATTTAGTAGCTTAAAATGACAAAAATATATTTCCTAATAGTTCTGAATGTCAGGAGTCCCACAAGAGTCTCACAAGTTAAAACCAAGGTGTCAACAGGGCTGCATTTCTTTCTGTAATCTCTAGGGAAGAATCAGCTTCTTCACCTGTTCCAGCTTCTGGAGGCTGAGCCTTTTCTCAACCTCTTCCTCTGTCTTCAGCGCAGCAATAGTGTGCATGAATTTCTTAATGGCATCACATTACTGTGACCTCCTCCTCTTCCTCTCTGTTCCGCATTTAAGGGCGCCTGTGATTATGCTGAGTCTGCCTGGATAATCTAGCATTAGTCTTCCTATTATTTTAAGGTCAGCTGATTAGCAATTTTAACTCTATCTGCTACCTTAACTTCCTTTTTTCATAAAATGTAACACACAGGTTCTGGGGTTTAGGATATGGACTTCGCGGTGGTGAAAGGAGATTGTTATGCTTACTATCATGGAATTTCAGATGGGCATGAGCACAACAGAGATGCAGGAGGGTGAAGGCTCTTCAGAGAAGTATGTGTGGTCTGATTAAGCAGGAGTTTAGCATTTATGAAGAGAAATATTAGATGACAGAGACAGAAATAGTCTTAAATAACATTGTCAATATTTTTCATTTTAGCCATTATATTAGTTATGTTTTAATTGGCTGTTTTAATTTTCATTTCCCTGATGAGTCATAATGCTGAACAGTTTTTAATGTGTTAATTGGCATTTGTGAATTTGTGTGCGTGTGTATGTTGGGGTTGTATTTTGAGGGCTACATGTTTGGAGGGTATTGAACATTAAGCTCCAGAAGATAGAATGTGCTTTGTAAGTGTACGTAAGGGGGAGCCACTAATGGTTTTAGAGGAAAGGAATAAGAAAATAGCTAGCACATGCTTTAGTAAGATAAGTGTGATATATCAAATAAATAAATTTTAAATGTGTATATATAATTATGTGTATGTGTGTGTAGAAATAGTCTATGTCAGAAAGAATTAGAATGTGAACTAGAGATGTGGCTATGAAGACTCCCCATAAAATAGAGAAATATGGGGAAGCCATAGATTAGTTCCCCTATATGAGTTTATTACAGACATTATAAAAGTTTCTTTAAAAGGTACTCAGGGTGATAGCCTGAGCTGTGGTTTTATATTTGGAAGTGATTGTCTGATTATGCACACAATCATGGCACCTTAGTAGGGAGGTATGGTGAGGATGAGCTCACTCCAATGCCCTTGGACTTGAGTGAATAGTTACAGTGGGTGAGATCTATGTGAGACTATCAAAGTTAAGAAAGAGAAGTTAAGCCATAAAGCTGTGTTGAAATAATTTTAGAACAAAAGTGGCTAGAGTGGCCCTTGAGAAGCCTGGCAAGGAGCCAAATGGCTGTCAGCGAACAAAAGAAGAGCAGGAAGCAGCAAGCAACATGAGGGAAGATGGTTTAGATAAATCTGGGGACAGAGTGTGAATGCTTGTGGCTGCTTTGTCATGTGCCCTCAGTACACGTTTTCCTAGGACCTTACATGAGCGAGAATGATGGGGCGTGATATAGATCAACTGGCAACATGTGAAAGTTTTCTAAGTTCATGTCCAGACTGAGCAACTGTGTTGACTCTATGCAGCATGCAGATTCCCATGTATTGGTGCTTTCAGATAAAGAAGTAGCTATTGATCTCTAAAGTAAGAGTTTGCTTTTTATTTTATTTTTTAATTTTAATTTTTCATTTAGAATCAACAGTCAATATTATTTTATATTACTTTCAGGTGTACAGCAATGTGTTCAGACATTTATATAATTTACGAAGTGAAAAAATTACTAAGGAAGAGTTTGAGCCTGTACTTCCCTGCTATGGGGTCAGAAAACTCTTTTCACTGACACCTGATATTTGTAGGAAGGAATGTAATCATTTAGTCCCGGCTTCCTTCCTGGAGAGCACTGCCACATTTTTCTGCAGAGAAACCTTTACGCAGCCGAGATTGAGGACCTTGCCCAGGGTCACACTGTGCAACAAGGTTAGAGTAGGGTTAGCATTTACCATGTGTGCCCACTCTCAGTTTGGTTCACTGGTTCACTCTGCTTGTAATCGTGGCAGCTCATGGAAATAAAATCAAGAAAATATGATGCCAGACAGTAGCCAGAGAATTCAGAGGAGTAATAATCTGTTCTCAGTAGCATCATGTAATAGAGAGAGTGAGCCTCCCTGTCTTTTGGACCAAGGACTGTAACTCATAAACCAGTTTAGGCATATAATCTCCATCAGCTTTCACTTCCTTATTTTTAAATTTGTGAGGTGTGTGTGTGCCAAAGGTTCCCCATATACCATGTCTGTTGTAAGGAAATGGGCAATCTCACACCCTGTTTGAGTGTGAAAACGGGTACAACCTTTCTTGAGGGTAATTTGGCAGTATTGTTTACAAGACTTTAAAATGAAATCTGACCCCAGAATTACACTTTAGGAATAGCCTATATAAGTAATTAAGATGCGCATAAAGTTTTATGCACAAGATGTGCGTCCAAGCATCATTTTTAATAGCAGAATTGAGAGACAACCTAAATGTTCAACTACAATTGAGTGTTTCAATAAGATATGGTTAAAATTGCAGAACAGGAGTCTAGGTAGCCATTAAAAATGATGATGCATAACAGGGCCTGGCAAACTACAGCTCATGGGCCGGATTAGTCTGCTGCCTATAATTTGTAAAATTTGATGGGAGCACAGCCACACCCATTCATTTACATGTTGTCAATAGTCATCTTTTGAGCTCTAGTGGCAGAGTTGAGTAGTTGAGACAGAGATTGTATGACTATATTTTATGTCTCTAACTATCCTTCTAATGTTTAGTCAAGTTCTTTCCTTGACCCTGGAGTGCCATAATATTTTTGGTCACTATTAGGACAAAATCTTGCAGTGAATATAGGTTGCAATACACATTGCTTACTCAAAAACAATAAGATCCAATCAAATATAATAATTAATGCTCGCATCTTAAACATAAGCATTCTCATTCTCTATTCCATATTCAGATAGACAGCTAGAAACTATAGTAGAGCTGCCTATAACCAGCGTTGGTAGCTGTAGCCTTTCTTTCCTCTCTCCCCACTTTTGACTTCAACCCTTTTTTCTCTATCTTACTAACCCTGAGGAGAGTGAAAAAAGTTACAGGGACAGAAACATTTTTGCTTGAAGTGCTTTTTTAAGATGGCCTCACCATCTCTAGGAGCTTTCACCTCACTTATCGTTGGTCACTTGTGTATTTTGTTTCTTTCCAGATCCCACTTTGTATTATACATCCGAGATGTAGCCAGCCCATTTTCCTCCAGCTGCTACACCCCTAGCTTTTTCCTTGGTCCTCCACAGAAACAGTCTCTATCAGGGTCCCATGCCTTTTCTAACTTCCTCTTGGGTGGAATTTTGAATGTTTCATGTTTGCCTTACTGCCCTGAGTGTCTAACAGTCAATATTCGTGAATATTTCAGTTAGACACACTCTGACCATGCAGCTGACCCCAATGTGGCAATGATTCTTTTTGCTTCACTAACCAAACAGTTGTATGACTCATCTCTGCCTTTTAGATTTTCCACATAGATTTCAGATTTTGGTACACTTCACTCTCCAAACTCCTGCGTAAGTACAGCAAAGCCTGAAAGTTCTTTGAAAATCTTTTTCACTTACATAAGGTAAGAGGCAGCATCTCCTCTGCTCTGTGAGAGACAGTGAGATGGTGAAAAAGACAATGTAACCCACTGAAAACAAGTTCTCCTTGAAAAATCTCCAGCTGCCCAGTCTTTGTGAGTGAACAGTCATCCAAACAGGTCTGGCCTCTGGTCCTCTCTGACTGATAGTTTAATGGGTGATTTTTCTTTCTCTTACCTATACTTTTAAAATCAACATACATTACATATGTTATAATGTATAAAATACTTAATATATAAAATACTTAAAAGATTTTGTTTCAGTGACCATCTATTGAGTGACCATCTATTGTTCTCGGTGTTCACATTTATAAAATAGACTGAAAAGCATGGCATCAGGAACCTTGTGAAATAGCTATTTGGCTTATGTAGCTTAAAAGTTATGTAAGACCTATTGAACGAAGGAGATTTCATTTAGAAACATAGGGTTTGTTATTTCCTAAATTTCTTATAGCCCAGGATTTTTTTTTCCCTGATGAGTGAGAAATCAGCCTTGACTCAGAAAAGCTCATGTCCCTCTAACTTAGTTTCTGCTTGTTTCAAAGTAAAGCTAATTACCTGAACAACACCTTTAAAAAAGCTGACACAGAAACTGGACAAAGTCTGTGTCTCAGTGCTCTGAGGAGAGCAGTAAGTAAGGTGCTCTGCACAGCTCAATAATTTGCACCACAGGAAAGCCATACTTCCAAGGGCAGGCAATATGTCTGCAGTATCCTTCTGGAGGAAGGAGGGCCAGGAGCTCATCTTTATGGCTTGAGGCTTGAAAGCTGCTTAACTGGGCGGAACGCCACCTCCTTGCCATCAAAGCTGTCCACCTGGCAGTGAATCTCAATGAGACAGCTGACTGGCTCAGCAGACAAGTTGCCTTGCCAAGGGGATGAGAACTTAACCAGAAGGTCTTTCAGGAAATCTGTTTAGGATGTGGGGGACGCAGAGGAAGAGAAGGAGCAATTCATCCCCTGAGTGAGGCAAATGAGAAGGAATAGTTGTTTCTTCGTTACAGAACCTTGTTGGAGCTATTCTGTACCCTTAACTCATATAGCCCTAAATTCTAGTATTCTGATTTTATATTCTAATATTAACATCACACGTTGAGAGTCCTTTGTGAATAGCACAAATCAATGGAAGTTGATTTGATTCAAAGAATGAAGCTAAGAGAAGACCTTAAAATTTTTCATTTGAAAATAACCAATATCAGAGAGGGCGTGAAGCTATTAGTTTTTAAAATGTGCAATTGAAAAATGCCATGATTGTTACTTTTCACTAGAGGTTCAGAATTGTAACCTTAAGAATTATAACTCCTACCTTACCTAGTACTTGGCTATGAGCCAGGATGTCCTCATCCAACACCCTTCAAAACCTATAGGTGAGGCTTTTTAGCTTTACTTTGCAGGCAAGAGAAACAAAATCCAGAGAGGTTTTGTAAATTACTATGGACATACAGTGAGTAAGTCACAGAACAAAGATTTAATCCCCAATTTCTTCCACTCCAAAGCCCAGAATCTTATCTACCAGTCTGATTATGCCAAATTTGCTATAAAAGATAATTTTTTTTTTATCACATAATGAATAACAAGAGCTGCAGAGATAGGACTGTGAACAAAGATGTGGGATATGAGGATTTTTCCACCAAACTACCTCCTGAGTCTATGCCCTCGCCCTCTGGCATTACACGGTAAAGTGTAAATAGTTGGTCTTTTAAAATGATGCTTTTGATTCTTTTGGAATTAGGTGAGATAAAATTAAAGAAATCTAATAAAATAAGATGGAAGAGAATGAAAGTTTTGGATGGAGTCTCTAAAAGCAAAGCCTACTTAAGCTAAATGGATATTTGGAAGCAATATTTGGATACAGCTTAATGGATCAAAGCACAAGCTGAGTTTGACTCTCAGCCTCACTATTTCTGGCTGTGTGATGTTGGTGGGGCAAATCATGAAACCTAAGTCTCAGTTTTCTTGTATATAAATAAAGGCAGTAGAACTTACCTCATAGGTGTGTTATAGAAAATGTATGAGATATTCCACATACAGTACTAAACATAATACCTTGCCCATCGTGAATATTCAGAGAGCTAGTCGGCTATTAACTCGTCTTATTGATCTCGTGTGCTGCTCTATTCTTTAAAATTAAAAAGTATATACCTTCTTCATAGGATGTTTCTTTTTGTTCTTTTTTATGGTTTCAAGCTTAAAAGTCATCTTCAAGAAAGAATTGACTTCTTCATTCTCTTCATCATTGTGGAATGAATAGGAAAGAATTGGCCCCTTTCTCTCTCACCTCTGGTTTAAGTATCTATTTGGGTGCCCCCATAGCACCTTGTTCTGAATGCTGTTGTAGTACTGACGACACTGTGATTTAAAGGCCTGTTTACTCATCTGTTATTCCCTTGAAGGTAGGAGCTTTATTTTATCCCTGTATCCCCAGCACCTAACACAATGTTTGAAACAGAGTCTATGCAACAGATATCCACTGGGAGAGTGAATTAGAATCTATGAGTTGATACATGTGAAAATAAGTTATTAAGAATGTTGTTATACTCCTTGGGTATTATCATAAAATACAGTAATGACTGTATTCAATTCTTTGCTAAATGAAATGCTAAATGACATCATATCATACCAGGGCTTCACTAAATGCACAGTTTCATCTAAAACAATTGTTTCCCTACTGAACACAGTGTATGTCAGTTTTAAAATAGAAAACTGGGTGTGCAGTCATCAATAATGCCACATATAGAAGTTATTTCCACTGACCTCCATGTGGCTCACCAGAATGTCTATGCTGATTTCGCTGGGGAAGAGCTGCAGTAACTGAAGAAGTAAATATTTTTTTTTGTGATGATGACATTGAACACACTTTAATTCTCAGGATGCTGAAAATTGGAGGACAACTTTACTGTGGATCCTTTTGCAGTTTTCAGCATAGATCTCTGTGTGTTGCTAGGGCCCTACAAAGCTTCTCATAGGCTGCAGATGGGTGCTCTGAAATGAGAGGAGGGCAGCAAAATGAGCCAAGGCTTTGTGTCTGCTCATTACAGGCGCAACAGTTATGCAAACTAAGAACCCAACATTTTACTATACTGTTGCCAAAAATCTTGTCCCACACTAAAACAAATGTTTGACTCTGCAGAGAGCCTATGTAGAATAAAATCAATATGCTGTTGTTGGAATACATGTCTTTTGATGAAATTGGTGCTTAAAAATGTCTTGGATATTTATTTTGAATGAGCCTTATCTAATAGCAAATTGGATATGCATTTTCTGTCAGAGATGGAATTATTGAAATGTCCTTGTTTTCTTTTTCAAAAATTCTGTTGGGAAGGGTTATGAAGAGAGCAGGAATGAGCAGTTTTGTTCTAGGCGTTTTCCTTACAAGTGAGATGGTTATTTAGTATGCCTGTTTATAGATGAGAAAACTGAAGATCTGAGTAGTTCAAGGATTTTCGCAAAAGGTGAAGCAAGTATTTGAACTCAGGACTGTATGATATCCAAGCCACACTCCATCTACCATATTAAATTACTTCTCAGGGAAAGTGAGCATAGCCCGTGGTCTGCTTAAGCCACTTTGATATCTAATTTCTTCATTCTGTTTACATGAGGTTTTAAAAACATAAGCCATTTCATTGTGGGGAGAGGGAGTGGAAAGTTGTCAAATATTCACTTGTTCTTATGGTTAAGGTATTTCTCACAGCTTTGCAAGTCCTTTTGTTCCAGGAAGTAATACATGAACAAAAAAATAGTCTTTCAGACTCTAGGTTAGTTTCACACTTCTTAGTCCCAGAGAAGGTAAAGAAGAAGGGGATGGTTCTCAGTCATGGTATCTACAATCACCAGAGTATTCCCACAAGGCTACAGAGATTTTTGACATTGATCTTTTGATTTTTGTTTTCAGCATTAGGTGACAGATCCATTTATCCTTATTTTTTTTCTTCTCTCATGATTAATCAGCTAATGCCCTGTCCTTTTTGAGCTTACCAAAGTACTTTGTTTATAATGTCTCATAAATGGGAAGCTTATTTTTTTTGCCTCCCCTAATAATCATTTGCCTGGCACAGATGAGTTCAGAACACAATTATATAATGGAAGTTTAATATTACAATCTCACTAATTTGTTTCCACTTATTATTCTGTCAAATTCTACTTACCAAATTAGGACACAACTAATACAGCCATAAAGACACATCTGGAAAGCAAATTCTTTCTAAGAACATTTCATCCCACTGGAGTGGGGATCTGGAGAATAGTCACATACACTGGAAAGAAAGAGCAGGTGTCGGGTGGTGAATAGAGGGTGAAAGGAGCCAAACTTAATTGGAATAAGGAAGTCTCACTGGGCCTATGAGAGCTGGGGACTTGGAGGTCCAGGGAGGTGAGTCAAGGATGTCTAATATAAGTAAAGTTGTAGGTAATGTGTGTTTAATATATTTATATTTTAATTTTAAACCCTTAACTTATTAGGCATTTATATTTGTTGACAGGTGATATAGAGATTCAACTTTATTTTTTTTCTGTAAGGAGAACCTGTATTCTTCAAAACAGTGATTAAATACTGAGTCTTTTCCTCACAAATTGATAAGGCCACTTTATGATGTAGTATAATACATACTTAAATTAGCTTTTTGCCTCTCTCTTGCCTCTCATTGATTTACCTGTTTATTCATGGACCAGAATCTTGTACTTTTAATCACATTAGCTACTTTGTTTATATATTAAAATGATAATTATTGCATGTATGTTATATTTCTGGCATTGTATGGGCTCTGGGAAACAACACAGAAAGCCTTCATTTTTGTATCTTCTTACATTCTAAAAAGTTTTAATTTCTGGTCTAGAAAGATTTTCCTCTCTAATTATTCTAATTTTTTATAAATTTCTTGGCAATTATCATACATTTATTTTCCAAATGAACCTTTAAATCATTTTGTCTAGTTCTGAGAAAAATATCTTAGTGGACTTTTCATTAGAATTCATTAAATTTGTATATCAATATAAAAGGAAATAACTTTATTGTAAAGTTTATTTTGAATATTAAGAATATGTCCAATATATTCGCTTTGTGTACATTCACATTATCAGGTAGCTTTTTTTAGTCTTTTGAGTTACCAGGTACACAATCAGATCATATGCATATAATACTTTTGTTTCTTGCCACTGTTAATACCTTATTTTTTTATTATTATTATTATTATTATTGTTGTTGTTGTTGTTGTTGTTATTGATTATCTTAGAACCCCTGAAACAAAACAATGTTGTTTAAATTGTGATCACTGGTTTTCTTTTTTTGATACTATGTTTGCTGCTGGTGTTAAATAAACAGCGTTATAGTGCAGTTCTAATATATATATATATATATATATATATATATATATATATATATATATATATATATATATTTTAAAGTTGGAGTTTTTCTAAATTAGAAATGGCAGCTTTTTAAAGAGGTGTTTCTTAACATTAAATAATGTATTTATATTATTTTTTAAATTTATTCTATCAATTTGAAGAGTTATCTTGCTGTATTTTCTAAAGTTGAACTATCCCTGAATTCCTGCAATGTACTCTGGTTGGTCATGGGATGCTGTTCTAATATGCACCTGGATTTAATTTGATGTTTTTACATACAACTTAATTACTGTATTGCATTCATATTTTTAGGTGAATTTTTTATAGTGTTCTTTTTATTCTATCTTCATTAGGTCTGGGAAGTAAGGTTATGCTAACTTAGTAAATCAAATTGGGAAGCTTTCCATCTTTTGCTATGGTCAGAAATATTTTGAATATCTTAAGGATTATCTGTTCACTGAAAGTTAGATAGATTTCAGCTGTAAAACCATCTGGTCCTGGCACATATTTTACTGAATAGATAATTTTTGAAGAGGGCTTGTGGTACAGTGGGAAGGAGACTGTCTTTGTAATCAGACAGTATTTGAATCCCTGCACAAACCATTGCTGACTGTGTACCTTGGATGAATGACTTCTTTTCTGTGAGGTAGTGATCTATCTATTTATCTATCTTGGAGGAAAGAGTACTTCCTAAGGACATTTATTAAATGGAAAATTGAATTAAGTGGCTGAGTAGTGTCTCATAAGTAGGTGCTCAATAAGTAACTATTTCTCTCATTCCTTTAAATCATTCTCATTGCAATCATTCCTCTCTGGCTGTATGCATACTTATAATCTGCCTTAGCAATAAACATTTATCTATGAACAGCTGCGTTAAACTTAGTAAACTCTCCACAACGTCCCTGTACACTTAGGTGGACCCAGCAGTTGTCGTGCTGAGACTATTGACTCTGCTGGAAAGACCGCTCATAGGTGCTCTTTTCACAATATTACTTGTTCTAATTTTTATCAAAGTTTAAGAAAATCTGACGAGGAGTCATTTGGTTTTCATGTTTTCAGTTCAGTTTTTGTTGTTGTTGTTGTTTTTTGTTGTTGTTTTTCTCCAGGTATCCAAAGAAAAGCTTTAAATAGCATTACATGCTTTGGAATTTTTGCCCTGTAAGAGCTGGACCAATCACAAAACCAACTTTATTGTTTAAAACATTTATTTAGTGCTGTAGTAATTTATTTCAGGAGCTCCATTCATTCATAGCTAACATTTAATCCTCAACTATTCCAAAGTAAGGGTTTTTTTTTTCTTCTAGTGTAAAGTATTATACAAAATGTTTGGGTGTTTACATGAATAGTTTCTCAATGAATTCAAAGGCAAAGGTGATTCATATTTTGAAATCCCAACATAAAAGAGAAATCTATCCATTTTGTACCTGTATGATGCCAAGATAACTGCCTGAACAGTTAAAATGAAAAAGGTTAAAGTAGATCTTATCTGGGTAGATGAAAAATATACACAAATACACACACTAATAGAGGCATCACAATTTTTTTTAATACAAATTCATTAAAGACTGTTAACTTCACATTTAGGAAAAAGAACAGGATTTGTGGGGATAAGTGAGAAAACTGATTTACATTTTATTTTATGTTATTCTGACAATTTTATCATGAATGTTAAAAATTAATTGATATTAGTAAATATATGTTTTACTATATGGCAGTACTGGTCTTCCCACCACTAAGTTGATTATTATTTACATTTATATAATTTACATCATTTGAAGTACAGTATAGAAGGCTTAAATCTAGTCACAGTCCTCATTTGTTTGAACTTCCCTGTTTCCTCATTTGGTTACCTAGTCTATCTCAGCTCCATTTGTTCTTCATCTTACATTAGACCCTCCAAGGAAAATTTACTGCAAATTTGGCCCAGAAAACATTTCTGGAACTTAAGCTTTGTTTGAGGGTGTTTTTGAAAAGGAAATTTGCCATCATCAAATACAGTTTCTTGAGCCCACACAGACTGTGTGGCATGGGTCCAATAGTTCCTTTCTGGTTCCTTTGAGATTTGTTTATTACTTTGAAAATCAGAATTTCCATAAAACAGTATAAGACTTCCCTGCCTCATAGCTCAATAGAATGGCTGAGCAAAGAGATTTAACTTAATTTTGAGGGTTGGTTCTGCCACATGTATTAGCAATGATAAAAGCAACAACACAGAGCAAAACAACCGTGACTGAATGAGCACACTGCACAGGAAACTGAGCTTCTTTTTATTTCTTACAGAACCTTTAAGGTCAATATGATGTTGCTGGGTTTTGCTGGGCCAACTCAGACCTGTTCAGATGTTTGGGCACAGAGCTAATATTGAAATAATCATCCTTGAGGGGTGGATTAAGAATGAGTTATAAAGCATGATGATGTTGACAGCTAAAGCAAATTGTCTTTCAGTTCAAGAGCAAGAGCCTATGCTACTGAGACAGACTTGGGTTTCACTGCCCTTTCTGTGTGCTGTTGCTCCTGGCATCTGGGTTTTTAGAGGTTCATCTTTGGTCATGGGGTCACACCCACTAGCTACCTCTTTATTGTGTGGCATCTAGTGATAATTTGCTCATACTCCCAAGAAAGTCTCAGTTTCTTGAGAAATTTTTATTTGACCTATAAATGCTTGTCTTTCTTCACCTCCTCTCTCTCCCATGCCCTCCCCACTCCTTGTCCCTCTCAAATGCTGACTTAGATCTGCATAAGGATGGAACCAAGTTTTCATTAGTCCATACTGAGAAAATAAGAACAATGTCATGTAGAGCTATGGCACTCATCAGTGTTGATTGTCAAATATGTAGAGCTTGTCAGATATTGCCATCTCCTCTGGCACATGGTAAATTTGTACTTCCTGTCCTTCTTGTGGATGAATAGGGCCATATGATGAATACTGACCAATGAATTGTGAGAGGTCTGATGTGTTATTCTGGAGCATTAATCACTCGTGCAAGAATGTCCAGAGCTCTTTTTCCCTCTGACATAGTAGTTAGCCACTTTTGAGATGGCTGCTTCCTCAGTCTCTATCTCTAAGGAGTGATCACTTCTGCCTATCTGTGAAAAACATATAGCATGTTGTTTTAAGCTGCCAAGATTGTGGGGGAAGGGAGGAGGATTTGTTACTATAGCATAATTTATCCTGTCTCAATACAACAGTTAATATGTATTCATATAAAGGCCAGCTGTACTTTTGTAGAAATTATTGAGTTATTCTGATACATTTTAATGACCTTGTTGGACATTAAAAGTTGGCACCCCTCTAGCAGTTCCATTTCTTTGTTGTTCTTATTGTATTTTAATTCTATCTGTCTATGAACTCCAAAAGTCTTCAAACTACATCTTCTATGACCCAGTAAAATAGTGCAAAAACTCTAGGATTTTGTAAGGTAAAGTGACCTTACTCCATTAGATTCACATTTTTCTATAAGAGAGGTAATTTGTGGGTATCCTTAATATCTAACCTTATCCCACTCTCGATGGTTCTCTAAAGGCTCAACTTTTGATGTCCTATTTTTTCGAGGCTTCCTACATTTCACTTCTCACTTCCTGCAAGAGTTCATTAAATGGTTTTTGCCAATCATGCCAAAGCAGATGTCAGTTAAATGCACCTGACTATGGGTAGCATGATTTTCAAATCATGGGAGCCATGCTGGAGATACAAAACATTTCTTCAGAAATGCAGGAGTAGAGAGCAACCGCCTGTGTGCTTACTCATACATGAGGACTTTAGTTTGATGAAGGCAGGGCATTTTTGTCTGCCTTGTTTACTGATAATTTCAAGGCTTAGAGGGGTATACGGTAGTAGGAACTCAATAAATATTTGCTGAATATACTCATGAAATCTTTGTCTTTTGCAATACATATTGTGCTAATGCTGTGACACTTAATTTAAAAAGTACAAGTTCCCTTACTGCTTTCCAATTTTTGAGTAATGGTACGTATAGGCTTTAGAGACCTTCAATTCTATGATCAGGTATACAATTATTAGAACTCTACATGAACAGGTTAATTTCCTACTGAAAGGACAGGTTTCTTTGTATCTCATTCATGCAGTCAGACAGGATTGTCCTCTCTAGTGTCTTAAGGATATTTCAAAACTGCAGGTATGTGTGTGGTTTTTAAAGCCTTAAAACAAAGTCACATATACTTTAAAAAAGTATTACTGTTTTTCTTTCTATTGTTAGAAGTTGAAACTATTCATATATTTACTCTAGGGACAGTCATGCATGGCAGAGGTATGTGCAATAAAAATTCTTTCCTTGTCCCTTATGCTGTCACCCATACAATTTGAGCTCAAATACAGTTCTTTGTTCACACAGTGAAGTAGGTCTCATACTGTCTGAAAACAGTGTTGAAATTGCCAGGGTTGATAGTTTATGTGTACACAACCTTAGACTGGTTTATATGGAACTCAGATCTTACATAGATCAGTCTATGTACCTACAACCTCTATGCAGCTAATACTTGGTTTGAAAATAATTACTTAAACATTGTATCTCCGTTTGCATAAAAGTTCATGTCTAAAACTTGCAAAACAATGACAATATTTGTGTAGTAGAATTTTAAGAGATTCCTAACTTACTCTTATTTTTGCTTTATTTGTCTCCAGTCAGCCGGACAAAAAAAATGTCGTCTTATTTTACCATCATCTCAGCCCTATGGTGGGAGCTGGATATGCAGAGGATAAAGAGACAAATATAGTACCTTTTCTGATGGTTCCTATAGCCTTTCTCAAATTGGTAATAAGAATGCAAGTAGGTTTATAATGCACTTGAGTAGTTAAGTCATTTTTGAAGGTATTAAATATATTTATCAGTCTTGTGTGGAATTCAGCCAATTTCTGAAATGCAGACTGTATCTCCAGTGCTCACTTGCCAGGTCTCCACTGTGCCATTAAATAACTAAGTTTAGCAATACAAATTTTTTTTCAAAAATTATTTTTCCATGTATAAAAGCATAAAGACTATGTGTCTGACTCATGGAACATGCATACTCACGCCTGTAGTCACACATCCTTGCAGATAGCACCACCAATGAGGATTCCCTGTTTTCTTATTTTTAAGTGACTCTAAGAAACTAGAAGGTATTTAGATTGATGAATGATGTGCTTGACTTCAGGCTTCTGCCTGCCCAGCTCCAGAGTTTATCTGCTTTCTGTTTGTTTTCTGTGCTCCTATTAGGTTGTTGTTAGTTACATTCTGATGTTTGTAGTTTGGGGAAATCTGTATCTTTGTTATTTATGTTATCAATAATGTGACCTGGGCCTTCCTCGGCAATGTTCCAACTGTTCCCAGGTCCTCAATCACTAATTATGCAGATGAACAGATTGTGGAAACTCTTTCCTTATGGCTGCATTCTGGAGGAGTTGTTTTTATTCAATTGCCGGTGTCTTGAATTATAATTAGGTACTGGCCCATATTTATAGCATTTCTCCTCGCTCTCTGTCTCTTTCTTCCCCTCACTTTCCTCTTTACCCTCCCCTTACCCTCTCCTTTTTCACTTATTATAGGCTGAAAACTTTATCAAAAGAGAAATAGAGAGAGAAGCCCCAAGTCATTAGCTTCAGAAGTAAGCTTGCCTAATAGTAGATGACAGGGCAGTGTGGTAGATATCAGAAGGTTCTTTTTCTTGCAGAGAGTCATTAGGATGTGGAGCCGTCTGCCAGACAAAGTAGTAGAAGCTGGAAAGCTTAACAAGTTCAAGGGCAAGGAAGGGATTCATTTACAGTCTTGCAACACAGCCTAGCCAGTCCACTAAGAAAGGAAATTTAACAATGGTCAGAGAAAGCAGAGAAAGAAATATGGGGACCATGGAGACCTTCAGTCTTCCTCATTTAGCCAAATCTTTACATGGTTCATCTACTTGCTCCTTCTGCAAAGTATACTGATCTTATTATTTGAAGTTTATTAAGCATTCAAGGCGTGTTCTATCCTATAATGAAGCTATGAAACATGACCTTCCCTGGGAGCAGCTTGTCTTAAAGTACTATGAGGGCTTTAGCTTGAATGAAACATAAATGATGCAGGCTAATTATGATTTTGTTTAAAAAAATGTACATACACAGTTTTTGATTTATGGATAGGGTGGGGAGAAATAAGTCTAGAGGTTATAATAAAGGAGAAAATGTATTAAGTTTAAAATACTAAAAAAAAGTCCATCTTGGTGTTTTTCTAGCCATGTTTCAGTCTTTTCTTTATAGCTCTGAAAGAGATATGTTATTTCCCTACCACTTTTCTAATCTTATTTAGAGTCTTAAACAAAGGACTGTTACACTACAGATAAGTATAAATGAGCACTAGGCCTTATATAATTATGGAGGTAAATATTTATACAAAAGTCAACATTTAGGATTCTTCCATTATATTGGTGTGTTTGTATATTTTACAGAGGAATTCTGAGAACTTTGTGTAAACCTTAGTACTAATTTGCCAGCACCTGGAAAATAACTAAGTGCTAAGAAGCAGTCATTATAAAAATTATTTGGAAAGAAAGCATGCCGAACAAGCCTGTCTCCCTTGTATTGCTGGAGGAAGTAAAACATTTGTTATACTTAAATGGAAATAATGCCTTTTTAATACTACTGTCATGCAAACATAGGATTCAACTGAAGTCTGAAAGAAATTAGGCCTCTGTGAGAATGTTAGTAAGAGTGGAAATTATGTTTACTCGGAGGTAAATTATATCCCATGTTATCAAATAAACTATAGAATCATAGGACAGTAGAGCCAGAGGAGAACAAAGATTATTGATTCCAATCTACCTGTCTAAGGTAGACGAAGACCTAAACAGTTATGAGAGAGAAGATGGCATAACTTATTCTTAAAGACCACAGGGGTCTGTGTTAAGTTGTTCCAGGGATTCATACCTACAATCCCCATATATGGCTGTGATGTTTACATCACCAAAAAAGGGGGCCTGCTGTTTATTTATTTCTTCTTTAAAATAAACATTTTAAAATAGTTTAGATTTACATAAACATGGTAAAGTAACACAGAAAGTTTCCATATGCCTATACCCAGTTTCACCTATTCTTAATATCACATGGAAGCATGCTACATTTCCAATTAATGAACCAGTATTGATATATTATTTATAACTAAAGTCTTTATTTAGACTTTCTTAATTTTTACCTAATATCCTTTTTACTATGTCCCAGGATATTACATTATATTTAGTTTTCATGTCACCTCAGTCTCTTCTTGCCTATGACAGTTTCTTGGGCTTTCTTTGTTTTGGATGATCTTGAGTTGACAGTTTTGAGGAGTATTGGTCACGTATTTTGTAGAATGTCCCTCAATTGGGATATGTCTGATCTTTTTCTCATGATGAGAATTATGTGTGGGTTTTGGAGAGGAAGACTGCTAAGGTAAAGTACTATTCTCACCAACATACTGTCAGTATGACTTATCATTGTTGATATTGACCTTTATCACCTGACTGAGGTCATGTTTGTCAGATTTCTTCACTATAGAGGTACTCCTCTGTCCCTGCCCCACTCCACACATACACTCTGCCCCTTATACTGACCTCTCTGGAAGAAAGCCACTCAGCACAGCCCACACTTAAGGAGAAAAAGCCATGTTCTACCTCCCTAGAAAACTTATTTCAAATGCTGTTTTTTAAAAAATAAATCTTCTAGAAAATTTCTTCTCCAATGTTTTATTTTGTTACCTAAATTCATTGAATTGGTTTATGTATCTTATTTCTTGAAAGTATTATTTTTAATGTAAAAATTAGACCTAACTAGGTTTTTTTTACTTATAATTTTGAAATACCATAATTTTAAAAGTTGCTAAAGGAAAAAAGTAATCTCTAAGAACAATACACTAAGTCAATTTAACGATTTTAATTCTGGTTTTCTAAATACCGGCTTAAAAATTCTTTTATTTATGATTATCCTAGGTCATTTCCATCTAATCTTATCTGTTCCAATGTATACTCAGCTGCTGCTTAGAATGTCAATGTTAATAATCTCTTTAACACACCATAACTATTTACTTACTCACCTTTAACAGGTCCCCCACTTCCTCCCTACCTATAATATCTCCCTCATTTTCTCTTGACTCACATTTTTGCCACTGTTTTCTATATTTTCTATTCTTAAGTAAATCTAAGAACATAAAGATAATACACAAATTAACATATCTACACTGAGTCATTTTGGGTGCCAAGATGATTTTATTGCCTGGACTTAGAGCTCATTTTGTGTACCTAATTTTACTAATTATTAGGAGATGTATTGAGAAGGAGCCAAGAAATGGGGCTCATAGGAGAATAATTATGTGATTGATAAGCTATTGGCATGATGAAAGAAAATGTGGAAAGCCACCTCTAGATGAGAATCTTAAACCATCAGACATTCTGATCTCATCAAATAAATCACAAGCTAAACCAAATTTTTAAAGATTTCTATGATTGACTTGACCCCTTTATACTATCGACTTATCTAATGG